>JASDQU010106670.1:181675-199399 GCA_032191745.1 Picea mariana | reverse complement strand
GCCAGAACCATGTCCCCAACTTCAAACTGAACTTGTCTCTTCCTCTGGTTGGCTCTGCACTTGTACTCTTGATTCGTCTTCTGCAATTGCTGCTTCACCTCCGTGTGAAGTTCTTTCATCGCCTCAGCAAACTCCTCAGCTTTCGCGCTGCTAGTCTCAGCCTGTTCTGGCTCCCTGAGCTCAGACACTCCTCTCGGCTATGTCCCATACAAAATTTGAAATGGGCTCTTACCTGTACTCCGATTCACCGAATCGTTGTACACGAATTCTGCCTATGGTAGGATCTGATCCCAACTGGTGTGATTCCCCGTCACCAGGCTTCTCAACAGATCTCCTAAGCTTCTGTTGATCACTTCAGTCTGCCCATCTGTCTACGGATGGTACGCAGAGCTGAACGCCAATTCAGTTCCCAGCTTTTTCCATAGCGTCCTCCAAAAGTTCCCTATGAACTTCGTATCTCGATCCGAGACTATGCTCCGCGGCAATCCATGCAATCGCACAATCTCCTTGAAAAAAAAATTTGTGATGTGGGTTGCATCGCTCGTCTTATGACACGGGATAAAATGTGCCATCTTCGAGAACCTTTCCACCACAACAAAAATGGAATCCACGCCTCTCTGTGTTCTCGGCAAGCCCAACACAAAATCCATACTGATCGCCTCCCAAGGCCTCTCAGGTATGGGCAGTGGCTGATATAACCCAGCATTCTGTCTTCGGCCCTTCGCGTGTTGACATATCCTGCACCTGTCAACAAAAATCTTCACATCTGTGTGCATACCTGGCCAGAAATATGATTCGCTCAGCTTGGCGAATGTTTTTTCATGCCCAAAATGACCTGCTAAGCCTCCGCTGTGCTTCTCCTTTACCAAATTATCTCTCATAGAGAAATATGGAATGCACAGTTGATTGCCCTTGAACAACAATCCATCCTGGATCAGGTAGTCAATCCACGGACTCCTATCCCTGAGAACTGGGTTCTCGACTGCTTCGTACGCCTCGCCAAAGTCTGCGTCACCTGCATACATATCTTTTAAATTTTCAAAACCCAAGGTTTTGACCCTGAATTCCTGCAGCAACAAGCACTTCCTGCTCAAGGCATCAGCTACCTTGTTCGCAGTCCCCGAAATGTGCTTGATCACGAACGTGAAATTCTACATGTACTCTACCCACTTTGCATGCTTCTGGTTCAGTTTCTCCTGCTGACTCACGAATTGCAATGCATGATTATCACTGTACAACACAAACTCTTTGGGTACCAAATAGTGCCTCCACTTCTTCAATGCCTGTATGATGGCATAGAATTCTTTGTCGTACGTGGAGTACTTTAGCTTGGCATCATCCAGCTTCTCGCTGTAGTATGCCACAGGTCTGTCATCCTAACTCAAAACCCCTCCAATAGCATACCCACTGGCGTCACACTTCACCTGAAAGGTTTTCTAAAAATCCAGCAGCACTAACACTGGCTGCTCGGTTATCTTTCACTTCAGCAGATTGAAGCTCTTCTCAGCCTTGGCTGTCCACTGAAAAATCTTATGCCGCTTTTTCACAGTGTCCATCATTGCAGCACTGATTCCGCTGAAATTCTGGATGAACTTCCTGTAGAAGCTCACCAAACCGTGGAAGCTCCTTACCTCAAAAACATTTCTCGGCGATGGCCAATTCCTGATTACATTCACCTTCTCAGGATCCATCTTCAATTCATTTGCTGAAATAATGAACCCCAGATATATGAGTTCCGTTGCATGAACGAGCATTTCTTCAAATTAATCAGCAGCTTCTCCCACTGCAATTTTCTCATCACTATGGCCAAATGCCTCAAGTGTTCTTCCCTGGTTTTACTGAAAATCAGTATATCATCCAGGTACACCACCACAAATTTTCCAATGAATTCCCACAGGACTTCATTCATCAGCCTCATAAAAGTGCTCGGTGCATTTGTCAAGCCAAACGGCATGACCAGCCATTCGTACAAACCCTCGTTTGTTTTCAATGCTGTTTTCCATTCGTCTCCCTCTCTCATTCGTATCTGATGATATCCGCTCTTGAGATCTATCTTTGAAAAATAATTTTCCCCACTTAGGCAATCCATCAAGTCGTCCATTCTCGGTAGTGGGAACCTGTACCTGATGGTGATCTTGTTTATGGCCCTGGAGTCTGTACACATCCTCCAGCCTCCATCCTTCTTCAGAATCAGTACCGTTGGAACGGCACATGGGCTCAGACTCTCCCTCACCAGTCCTTTATCCTGCAGATCCTGAACTTGCCTTTTGACTTCCTCGTTCTCATGAGGTGTCAACCTGTACGCGGCCTTGTTCGGTAAACTTGCTCCGGGTATGAGGTCAATGTGGTGACTCACACTCCTCATCGGTGGAAACGAACGAGGCAGTTCGTCCACGACGATATCAGTGAACTCTCCCAGTAGTTGCTGAATCTCCTCTGGCAAGTCGTCCACTCTCGTGCTTGTCAAGACAACTCTTGGCTTCCTGACAACAAAGAATTGTGGATCTTCGTTCTTCTCCAGCTCTGTGAGAAGCTCTTTCTCACTCATGAGAAGTATCGTGCTGCTAACTTCCGGCTTCACCTCTTTATATTTTATCAGCAACAACTTGTGGAGTCTCCCATCCTTCACCAGGGTATATGTGTTCATCCTCCCATCATGAACAACATTTCTATCATACTGCCATGGCCTACCCAACAGTATGTGACACACGTCCATGGGAATGACATCACATAGAATCTCATCATGATAATTCCCAATCTTAAATTTAACTAAGCATTGTTTAGTGACACTTACCCAGTGTCCTTTCTGTAACCACGAGACTTTATATGGGCTCGGGTGCTTAGTCGTTGGCAGCTCCAATTTCTCCACCATCTCGGTTGAAACGAGATTATCAGTGCTCCCGTTGTCGATGATTACTTTTCATTTTCTATCCTTGGCTGTACAAGCCGTTCTGAACAATCTGCTCCTCTGCACTGCGCTGTCCATATCCTTTTCAGGTGCCAAAAGGATCTTATGCATCCCCAGCGACCTCCCGCTGTCTGCATCTTCGCTGTCCATGCCATGCCTCTGCGCCTCAGCGACGTGAGATTTTACTCCGTCCATTTTCCTCTCTGGACAGTCAATGGCTTTGTGTCCATCCTTACCACATGTGAAACATGTGATGACTCCTCCTCTACCTCTTCCTTGACCTCGGGTGCGAGGAAATGTGTTGGCATCAGCATATCCTCCCTGCTGATCCTCTTGCTATCTCCTCGGCTCAAAATTTTGTTGCCTCTGCTGTGAGGTTCCACCTCTCTCAGCTCTACCTTGAGGCTTCTTCCAATCCTCCCTGGGCTTCTGTGTTCGCTCTTGAACAACACTTTTTCCTCTAGGCTGGCTTCTGCCTCGCCCTCATTGACCTTGCTTGCGGCTCAGCTTTTCTTCGGCCTTCAGAGCCATCTGATACGCATCCTCAATTGTCCGGATGGTCAGCATGCTCAGCTCATCCTGAATATCATACCTGAGACCATTCAGGTATCTTTCCACCTTTTCGTCATCACTCTCCCGATGACCAGCTCGGATGTTGAGCCTGTAGAATTCTTCGGTGTATTCTTTCACCGTCATCAACTTCTGTCTCAGGTTCTGCATGCGCCTGAACAGAGTGATCTGGTAATCTCTCGGAATTAACTTGGCCTTCAACTTGGCGATCATCCGATCCCAGCTTTTGATCTTCTGTTTGCCCTTGGAACGTCTGTCTGCCTGCAGCTCGTCCCACCATAAGGCTGCATGTCCTTTCAACTTCGTNTGTGGATCTTCATTCTTCTCCAACTCTGTGAGAAGCTCTTTCTCACTCATGAGAAGTATCGTGCTGCTAACTTCCGGCTTCACCTCTTTATCCTTTATCGACAACAATTTATGGAGTCTTCCATCCTTCTCCAAGGTGTATGTGTTCATCCTCCCTTCATGAACAACATTTCTATCATACTGCCATGGTCTACCCAACAGTATGTGACACACGTCCATGGGAATAAAATCGCACAAGATCTCATCATGATAATTTCCAATCTTAAATTTAACTAAGCATTGTTTAGTGACACTTACCCGGTGTCCTTTCTGTAACCACGAGACTTTATATGGGCTCAGGTGCTTAGTCGTTGGCAGCTCCAATTTCTCCACCATCTCGGTCGAAACGAGATTATCAGTGCTCCCGCTGTCGATGATTACTTTGCATTTTCTGTCCTTGGCTGTACAATCCGTTCTGAACAGTATGCTCCTATGCACTGCGTTGTCCATATCCTTTTCAGGTGCCAAAAGGATCTTATGCATCCCCAGTGACCTCCCGCTGTCTGCATCTTCTCTGTCCACGTCATGCCTCTGCGCCTCAGCGACGTGAGCTTTTCCTCCGTCCATTTCCCTCTCTGGATAGTCAACAGCTTTGTGTCTGTCCTTACCACATGTATAACATGTGATAACTCCTCCTCTACCTCTTCCTCGACCTCGGGTACGAGGAAAAGTGTTGGCATCAACGTATCCTCCCTGCTGATCCTCCTGCTGTCTCCTCGGCCCAGCATTTTGCTGTCTCTGCTGTGAGGTTCCACCTCTCTCAGCTCTACCCTGAGGCCTCTTCCAATCCTCCTTGGGCTTCTGTGTTCGCTCTTGAACAACAGTTTTGCCTCTAGGCTGGTTTCTGCCTCGCCCTCGCTGACCTTGCTTGCGGCTCAGCTTTTCTTCGGCCTTCAGAGCCATTTGGTACGCATCCTCAACTGTCCGGATGGTCAACATGCTCAGTTCATCCTGAATATCATACCTGAGACCGTCCAGGTACCTTGCCACCTTTTCGTCATCACTCTCCCGATGACCAACTCGAATGTTGAGCCTGTAGAATTCCTCGGTGTATTCTTTCACCGTCATCAACTTCTGTCTCAGGTTCTGCATGCGCCTGAACAGAGTGATCTGGTAATCCCTCGGAATGAACTTCGCCTTCAACTTGGCGATCATCCGATCCCAGCTTTTGATCTTCTGTTTGCCCTTGGAACGTCTGTCTGCCTGCAGCTCGTCCCACCATAAGGCTGCATGTCCTTTCAACTTCGTGACGGCATGCCTTACTTTCTTGTCCTCTTCGATATCCTCATAATCGAAGTAGGTGTCGAGTGCTCGGATCCAATCCAGCAACTCCTCAGCGTTTAGACTCCCCTCATCAGTCGGGATGTCAATTTTGGTCTTCGAGCTCATCCTCGAAATAGATCGGATCAATCTCTCTGTCGAGGCATCTTCTGTTGAGACCTCCTCTTCAGCATGTCCAGCTTCCTCCTCTACTTCGGAATCACTGAACTCTACTGCACCGGCTCCACATCTTTGTGCAGTTTCCATCTCCTCTAGTCTCATTCTGAGATCTCGCATCTGGGGTTCCATCTCAGCATTCCCTGGCTGCCTGCCTCTCCTCCGGGCATCCCTGTCCTCATGATCAGGTGACTGCCTCTCTCTCCTAGGCGGCATTATGTATCTGCTTCTCTCTACTACCTAAATAAAGAGAATTCCGACTCAGCTCTGATACCACCCTGATGCAAGTCGTGAGTATCAGAGTGTTTCCTCTTCCTTCTCCCCACCTGAAATACACAGATAGTTCCAGGCTCTGATACAACCCTGACGCAACCTGCCCCTTAGCGAGCAGCCTGCTCCACCAGGACCTTCTTCAATCACGGGTCCTAAGAGTCCAAGCTCTTCCACTCCCTTGGGAGCTCTTTACCCACAGTATATCTTCCTCGGCGATTCCCGTTTTTGGAAATCGGGAAATCGCAACTTGGGAGTTCGCGTTTCACGCGAACACAGTTCACATGCACAAACAAACCCCGAACCCCGAAACTCTGACTGCACGCCACCTATCTTCCACTTACTCCCGGGGCCCACGATGCCACGTCACTCTCGAGATTTCGCGGAGCGCGAATCCACAATGTGAAGTTCCCTTGGTGTCGAAAACGCCGAAATGCCGAACCCCGATCTAAAGGGATCCTGCACCACGTGTCCCTGTCGGGATCAACGGCCCAGATTGACTAGGGAAAATCGCGACTCGGGATTTTTCGAGGTGTTGAACTCTCGTCTTACCAATCCCCGAACGCCGAAACTCCGAAGTCCGATGGACTTTGATTCTCCACGCTTGTGCTCATGGGTTATCCCCCCGCGCAACTCTTCCACGATCGGACGGTCCTCGGGTTTTTCGGATTTCTTCTCGATGACTCCAAGTCATTGATTCTCTTTCTCTTGAGAATCCTCTGTTCACCACCTTCGTCCTATGCAACTGGAACAAAGGGACTATCCCTGCTGAGCTCTTGTCAACTCAGACTCCTCCGGAGATTTCTCGAGCACGTTCGCTGGGCTCGCCCTTCACCCACTTCCAAAAGTGTTGAAGTCTTCTGGGTTCTGTGCGCTTCACGCCGCAATAATCACAATTTTCCCTTCTTCTCAGACTTACTACTGAGACCCAATTCCGACCTGCACTCACCTGCACGGCTCGAATAGCTCAAACCCAACTCTGAACGAAGTGAGAATGAAAGTTCAACTGTTTAGCCTTCTTGACGCACTCTATGCGGACGGATTCGACTGCCTCTATGCAGGAATCTCCTGGCCTAAACAGAGAAACAATTGAAACTCATTCTCTCAGGTTTCGAACCTGATATGCAATCACATAAGCAACATATAATAGATAAGCATAGAAAGAAGCAAACATGCACAAGCATAATATCAGCAACACACAGAGATCAAACACGTCCATGGAATTGAATCAGGGCTCTTCCTATTAATTCAATAACTGTACATGGGGATTCTTCACAACTCTCTGCTTTGCTCTCCTTTCTCTCGATGCTAATGCTCCAATGAATTGTTTTTTTTTTACAAATGATACAAGGGAGGGTGTCTATACTCCGTTTTCCCTCTCGAAAGCTAAAACTGTCTAATCTACAGTTAATTTCCTATCTACTTGCATTAAAACTAAATAAATGCCTTAGCTACTTAAGGACGAGAGCTTATTCGCTCAAGGTCTGTTACATATACAAAGTGTGCTTCATCAAATCAAAACATTAATGCTTGGCGTAGCCATATTACAATTTTTCAAAATTTGAATGTTGGCGCTGTCCAGCTGTTCCTTTTCCTCCTCGTGCTGGCTCGCTTGAAAGGGGGAGCGATGCTCCTGCATCACTAATGGGTATAGTCGCAACCCTAACTTAATTGTTCACACACTCTACAATAACTTGGTATGAATGTTGAATAAATGGTTTGTCAGACGCTGATTAAAACCTCTGTCTAACCGATTAATGGCTACCTGCAAGAGTACCTCTAGAGGGTTTTCGCTTGACCACTGTGTCCAATACAAAATGTGCCACCTCCATCTTGTCACATGGAAAGGTACAGTCTTCATAATTACCAATATTATGCTACTCAGTGAAGGGTTTCTAGGGATATTGATTGATTCTCCTTTGGTTCTGTGTCTTTCTCGAAAGTGCTCCAGTGTTAACCCTGTGATATTGAACTCAGTGAACATGGATTAAATCTTGTAGTTGGGATCGGCTTGGGTAATAAGAAAAGGATAAGGGGTGTCTACCAGTTGGATGCTACCCTGTGCAAGGTAGGAAAACTATTATTTATTTTAATTGGAGCTCTCTATGATTCTAGAATAACGTAGTGCGCACCAATCACCATCTATTTCTCCTTTCTTTACTAGTTATGACTTTCTCGAGTCTGAGTTAGAGTCATAACGATTTGTTGAGTTCCCTTCCATGCTTAGGGTTTTTCATCACTCCATTTTATCTCTCTGCATCTTCAATTTCTCGTACTGTGTGATTGAATCTCTGAGCAAACTTGATAGAGGTTAAATTCATGGATTCAGTCTTTCAGGGTTAAAACATTTGATATAATTCTTGTCTATTTCATTACCTGCCTGTATGAAATTGTGGATTTGTTCAATCTGTATTCTAAGTAGTAAAATATATATTCCTTCCATGTAATATAAATATTATAGAAGATATCCTCAATCCCTATCTAGATATTTTTGTTTGCAAGACCGTCCTCAACGGTAAGAAAGTGATTTCATTTTGTCCAAAAAGCGTATTTTACTTATGGTGTGGATGTTACAATTTTCCTTCCTTTTGAGTTTTTACAATAGTGGTTTTGTAGGTAAACACAATTCTGCAACTCTGTTCGAATTTCCGAACTATTGATTCTTGATTCTAAGAATATACATTTCGGATCTTACTATGATTTAATTCATTTCATGGATGCACGGTGTATCATTAATATTACTTTTTTATTAAGTGATGAGTCTTTTGGGTTCATAAAGAGGCCAATGGAAAGAGTGCTTAAGCTAATGGTTCTTATAAGAAGTTACACATCTGAGATTTACTGTGAATTTCGTTACACCATCGGATCATACAATGTAAATCCGTAAACCCTTTCCTGTGGGTGTTGTAATATTTCTTCGCTACTATGTAAATTTTTTGTAACTAGTTTGTTACTCTAAGTCTAATTACATTATTCATACTTTCATAGGAATTGTGATAGCCATAAGACTCCACTGTGTGTAAATATTCCATAATCTAAACTTAATTAAACGAATTACTCTAAGCTCTTTGTTTCTGTACTTTTTTGTTTGAAACTTATATATTCACATTCTTCTTCAGCGTAAAGGGAATACTAATGTAGTATTCAAAAGGGAAATAAATGCCTCTGTGTGACATGGACTGTACTATGTGAAATATTCCGGTTATCAAATGTATTAAATGTTTAACACTCTCCTCTTTGCCCATTTACATATTGGAGTATTCGGTTAATTCTTCAGCTACCAAACTAATAACGGGACCGATGTTTCCTTGCGAGGGTACCCATCATTCTTTTCTGGGTCCACTCCTCCCCTTCATACTATGGACAATTCGCTCAACACAGCCGATGGGAAAAGAACCCATGCCAACCTCAAGCTAAGTATTATCCTGTGTTGACTCTTCAATGTTAAATTTTGTGGATTCTTCTTGAACATTGCTTTATCTTCAATATTTAATTTCATCAATTTTTTTCATAACATTGTTTACTATTACCTCGATTCCCTCTTCAGGACTTAATCATTTTCAAGGAAGAGGATACACATAATCGCCTCACTCGAAAGGTATTCAAGTTCCATATCTCGACATCTGATTTTACCTCTCAGGTTCTATTTTATTTAGTGGTACAGGATTCCACCTTAGGGTATTATGATAACCCCTTTGAACCAGGGTTCAATAGATAAACGAGTTACTTGTATCATCAATCCCTTAATGGAACAAACAGAAGGGGATACCCTATATTGTATATGAATTTCACGATTTACCATTATGATAACATGTAGAATGTTAAAAACTATGTTAAGTGTTGAACAACCTCCGTAACATGTAGCGTGCATTATATCCCACTGAAATGTTACTTATGGATTTTTTGTAATGTAAAAAGGACTATGATTCTCTATGCTTTTGACATAGATTGATAAATGGAGATTACTGGAAATCTCATATGATTCAAGAAGTCAATAAAAATTTTCCCCGTACGGGTATAGTAGATGCTTAGGCAGCTCTACGTATCTAAACATGCCCCAATATATATATATATATATATATATATATATATATATATATATATGTATGTATGTATGTATGTATGTATATGTATGTATGTATATGTATGTATATGTATATCTTGTATTCATTTGCAGAATTTCATTTGGCATTTACAACAGTCCAATATTCCTTAAGTTGAATACCTATACATATATATTTACATACATGCTAAAGGTTATAACTAACAAAACAATAATTCTATTTTATCTAGCTTGAATGTATATCCTATGTATATATATATTTACACAACTCAGCAACTAAAATTCACCATATTTTTCTTAACTTTACTCAATGAATAAAATCAAATTGTAAAGACTTATTCTACATATCCTTTCATTCTACCAATTATTAATCAACAAAACAATTCCACAAGGAAATAAGTATATGTACATATCCAAACAAAGTGTTGGGACAACAAATGGAACAACCAAGTTCCACCGAACCATATCACAAAACAACCAAACTACTTTCTCCATTCACCCACTAGCTTGACCATGAGGCCATAAGGGTGAATTCCAATGATCCTCTTTCGCTACAGTCCTCTTTCAGATCAGAAATCCCCTTGCCTCACACTTCAAACAATGTTCATAACAACAAGTGATATCCTTTTTTCATCATCCTAAACAACGTCCTACCTCCTCCCATATGTTGTATATGAAAAAGCATCTTGTGCCTAGGTCTTTTTTTTCCTCTTTGGGAATTTTCACAACTTTACAAATCCCTGATTTTCAGGGGCTTCTAGTGGCCAAATTCCTCATTTACCACTTGTAAAATTCATCCCTAAGGTAGTTCAAGGTTGTTCCCCACTCATGGATTCATGGTCATTTGATTTCAACCTGGTTGTTCCATTTGTCCTTCATCAATTAATATTAAAAAATTTGTCTTTTACATGTGTCATAGTCAAAGAGTTGGTTGGGAAAATCAAATATTTTCCTAACAGTCACAATAATTAATTACAAATAATCAAAATCCAAATTCAGAATTTTCATAAATGGTAATAAGTTTCCAAATATGAAATTTCCAAAAACGGAAATAAAATTCCTAAGTGCATACAGACTTTAATAATTAATTATTTTTGGGGATATTACATGCTCTCCCCCTTTAGTACAACATTGTCCTCAATGTTCATTCCTTTCTTGGAACAGGGTTGGATAATATTTCTACAAATCTTCCTCTAATTCCCTAGTGGCCTCCTCAGGACTAAAGTGCTTCCATTGCACCTTTACCTGGGGCATGGCTCTGTTTCATAGTATTGTTTCTTTCCTATCCAGAATGCACAGAGGTTCCACTTGGACTCACCTTCTAGTTCCATATGTGCCATGTTCCAATCAATAATGTGAGTAGGATCATGAGCACACTTTTTTAACAAAGAAACATGAAATACATTATGAAATTTTAAATTTGCAGGAAGCGCAAGTTGATAAGCCACGGGTCTGATTCAAGCTAATATCTCGATGGGCCACAAAATATGGGCACCAAATTTGAATAGTTTCCTATATTTAATGAACTTATTTCTTTGAATTTTAAATACATGTGGTCTCCAAATTGAAATTCCTAGTGTCTTCTTCTCAGATCTGCGTAGATTTTATGTTTGTCCTGTTCTTCCTTTAAATTCTATTGTACTTTTCTTACTATTTTCTCCATTTCTTGGAGCATTGTTGGTCCCATCCTGAGTTTGTCAACTCGGTTATCCTAGCTAATCAGAGTTGTACACTTTCTATCATATAATACTTCGAAAAGGCTCATCTTATCCAATGTTTGATAACCGTTATTGTATGCAAATTACACTAAGTGTAGGTATTCCTCCCACTTAGTTGGTTTTGTCCTTACATAAATTCATAACATATCTTCCACAATCTGGTTCATTCATTTAGTTTTTCCATCCATTTGTGGATGGTAGCTTGTGCTGAAATTTAAGTTAGTATTTAACCCTGCAAACAATTCTTTCCAAAACATTGATGTAAATTTGAAATATCTATCAGAAATCACCATTTTAGGAATACCATGCTGTCTAAAAATTTCCTTCAAAAATATTTTAGTGATGTTAATAGCTTTATAAGTAGATTTCACAGGAATAAAATGTGTAGACTTGCTAATTTTATCAATTACTACCATAATTGAATCATTAAGTTTTTGCGTTTTAGGCAAACCTGTGATAAAATCCAGTGAGATAGTCTCCCATTTCCATTCCAGTATAGGTAGAGGTTGTAATAGGTCAGCTGGGTGGTGGTGCTCAACCTTCACCTGTTGACAATCTCGAAACTTAGATAGGTATTATGATGTCTCACCTTTCATGTTAGGCCAATAAAATAACTTCCTCAATGTTGTTACCATTTTCAGGTATCCAAGATGACGAGAATATGGCTTCTTGTGTACTTCATCCAAAATTATTAGCTTTAATTCAGCAGAATTTGGTATGTACAACATGTTTTTGAATCTTAATAGTCCATTTCTGTCCAAACTTAGATCTGTTCTATTCATATTTTATGCATTAGTTTGTAAATCTGGCACTGTTTTTATGTATTTTTCGTCATTACCACTTGCATATTGTAACGATCCTCCTTGTTACGTTGACAACCTCTCATAACAAGTGCAAAATTTATTTATTTTATAGGTGTGTGTGCACGTGTACAAGGGAAATAAACACATTAGATGCTATGTCGCCACCCAACGACGAATAAGATGCAAACCACGATGAACACAACAAGATGACATAAGATGCACAACAAGTGATTGCATGCAATTAACGATGATCAATCAACAATAAGTAAGACTGACTAAAAATTAAGACTGACTTCTTGCCCGTCCTACCCTGCAATGGTTAGGACCTCCAAGACACATAAGCAATGCTCAAGCCCAGGTTCCCATTGATTTTAACCATTTAAGGTCTCATGGCTGGCGACTGTTCTGAGGAACATGGAGGTGTCTACATCCCGCTCGACACAAACATACCAAGCAAATAATGGTTACAACCAAGTACAACATTAATTTAACAATGGACTACAACCTATAAGAGTCTTAAGGCCATTCCAATTGACAACTTTTATATCATGATTCGTCATCAAGGTACCCTCTAAACATCATTCAAGGGACCTTATTTTGCAAGTATGAACTTTGACTGGTTTAATGGCTAACAAGATAATTAGTCATTAGTTACAATCATGAATTTATTGAATAGTTCCAATTGTCATTAACACAATAATTAACATTCATCTTTAATCATAGACCGATAATTAATGGCATATACTAAAATTATTGACGCAATCATGGTAAAATTTACATTAACATTCATTCGATGATATAATCTTGTAATTCGATTGACAATGATTATGAACCATTAATTGTCTCGACACGCCATAATCATATATCCATAATTAACGCAATATTATAAATTTTATGTTATCAATAACTTACAACGATGGCAGTAAAAAGGAAGACCTTTAGAAGTACCTTTATCTCCAAATAACATTTGTTACAACAACTTTTGCAATCAACAGGATATATAAAATATCAATACTCTATGGAAGGAAAAAGATAGATCTACTCCATTATAACCATAGAAAATGAGGCAGCTCTATATAACCAGTCAATTTGACAAATTATCAATAAAAACCCTATACCATTATCAACCGAGCATTGCTTCAACAGTAATCATCATGACCAAGTGTTATACTTATTCATGTTTCATTTATAATAATTAATTATCTCCACAATGACATAAAGGAACTCAACTAATAGCAATGGAATGAGTTACACTTAAATGAAAACAATAATGAATTGATAGGGTGGTAACTAAACACTTAAGAATAAGATTTAATTAAAAACATAATAAGACATTCATTAAAAATAATAACCAAATATATATTTTAATTAATCAACAAAAGGCAGAGAATCTATAGGGTGAGTTCTGGAACCCGAAACATGTTGATTGATCTATGCTATTGACTAGCTCTCTTTTTTCAATGGATAAATCATAAATTTAAATTCACCAATAAACAAGTAAAAATCTCAAGAAGGAAGCCAATATAGCCATAATAAGACTAGAACGAATTCTCAGATCTAAATTTACAAAAACAAAAATGCGCATACAACTATTGCCAGAACGAATTCTCAGATCTAATTTTACAAAACCGAAAATACCCATACAACTATTGCGAGAACGAATTCTCAGATCTAAATTTACAAAAATGAAAATGCCCATACAACTATTGCCAGAACGAATTCTCAGATCTAAATATACAAAAACGAAATGCCCATACAACTATTGCCAAAACGAATTCTCAGATCTAAATTTACAAAACAAAATTGCCCATACAACTATTTCCAGAACGAATTCTCAGATCTAATTTTACAAAATGAAAATGCCCATACAACTATAGAAAATGCCCATAGTAATATAAAAATGCCCACATCAATATAAAAACACCCACAGAAATTTATAAACACCCACAGTCATCTAAAAACGCCCACATCAATATAAAAACGCCCACAGAAATTTATAAACACCCAAAGTCATATAAAAACGCCCACATCAATATAAAAACGCCCATAGAAATTCATAAACACCCACAGTCATATAAAAACGCCCACATCAATATAAATATTCCCACTGTAATATATAAATGCCCACAGTGGTATAAAACGCCCCCATTAACATAAAAACGCCCACTGTAATGTATAATATGCCCACGGTGATATAAAACGCCCCCATTAACATAAAAACGCCCACTGTAATGTGTATTACGCCCACAATGATATAAAATGCCCCCATTAACATAAAAATGCCCACTGTAATGTGTAATATGCCCACAGTCATATAAAACACCCCCAGTCATATATACACACAGCCATAAAATCTCTTTTATCACAACCGACATGCAGCAAAAGAGTAAGAAGAAATATTTTATAACTGTAACACAATTTCAATCGCCGAAGAACAATGCAAGGAAACCAATCAATCCAACCAGAACCCAAGCAGATTGAAGTTAAGTATTTTCATCTCACAATGCCAATACAAAATGATGATAACAATAAGAGAGGGCCAAGGTCCTAATACCTTCTATCATGCAAAATGAAAAACATATCGTTTCCTTAACTCCCGCCTCAAATGATGACCGCACGCTCCATACCACTCCTGCTCCATGTCGCTCCCCTCGCCGACTGTCAAGACTACACAGGTACCTCCCAGCCAATCTCTAGGGGTACTCTGCTTCCCCCTTAGCCCCCTGAGCCGCAAAGGGGCCACACACAATCCAGATGGTCCGTCTAGCTTCCCAGCTCGCCTCGCAAGGCCGAGCTACCACTCCTATCCAAGATGGAAAATCCCAACTCTCCACAAGTAATCCGTCAAGTCACAATTCTGGCAACGTAACGTTACGCTAACAGCCAATCCCCTTCTTCCTTCTCTTCCCTTTCTTTTGTAGAGTTTTAGACCTTCAAACTTTCCCTAAATCCCTTTTTAATTTAAGTTTTAGTGAAATCATATAAAATTTCTCCATCGTACAAGTGTCATTCATCCCCCACTTCCTCCAAAATTTATTTTCTTTAATTTATTAAATGACTCATTTCCCTCACCCACCTAGAGTTGCTCCTATAATTTCTCCTAGGTGTTCCTAGATTCCCCTTCAGGTTTAAATACTTTCCCTAAAAAGATGTTGCTAATTTAGTTCATTTTAGAAGGTTCTTAATTGCAGATTCCTTACTATGTTGACCTCGCTTTTTACCATAAGTTCCCTTCGTTCGTTTATTATGTTTCCTCCAATTCTTAGTTTCCTAATTTTTATTTTTCCCTTCTTTCCCCTTTTAAATAAAGCCAAAATGGCAGTTGCACGTTTTACTCTTTTCCTTTCATTATTAATTTAAAATCTTTTTACACTTTCACAATTTAAATAATTTATTTCTTCTTTACAATTTAAAACCACGGATTTTAATTAAATTAATACTCTCTTCATTTTACCCCAAAAATTTATGAAGACTAAAACTATTACTTAAGTGGTTTTTAGTTTAAATTTTTATTTTTGTTTTTATAGGGTCTGTTCTTAAGGTTAGACAAAATTTTACCCTGAGAAGTTTTAGACTTAGGACTTAGATTTTGAACTAGGCGACATTTAATTAGGGAAGTAGCTTAAGAATTTCTTAATGTGTTAAATGTCGTAGGGCCATCTAGGTTTGTTCCTTCATCAACATCAATGTGACATGCCCTTCAAGACGCACCACGTGCTCCAAGGGTGCCACTCGCCTCGTTCATTTCTTTTGCGCGACGTACCCTTCAGGATGCACCCCATGCTCCAAGGGTGCCACTCGCTTCTTGTGTTTCTTTTGCGTGACGTGCCCTTTAGGATGTACCACGTGCTCCAAGGGTGCCACTCACCAACTTGACTGATTGGTAGACATCAATAACCTCTGGAGTCAACACTTCTCTAGGTGAACTTGTGGGAGACTAAGGGCTCTAAGGAATAAGGCCCCCGCCTTATTGCGCGCCCCTTAGAATCATCGTGAGCAATTGTCGCAGTCTGCCCTCATGGTATCGTGGATCCTCTCAAACTAGGTAATCGTTAACCTACAGTTCGAGCCACGATGGGAGATCTAGTAGGTTGTGGAAGGGTTGTTGTCCACACCTCTCCCTCAACTTCTCTGGAAATTGTGTGTGGCCCCTTTACTCCATATTTGAGTCTGGTCGGAAAGCTATCGTCAGCCTGCATCATCAACAATTGTATCAGAACATGTCCACATCATATCATCATATCAAATATACTAAAATCACAGTAAACAATCAACCCCAAAGCACACTCCCTGACTCGATCCGGAGTCCAAGGGGTCCCGTCGATGCCTCTGCATCCTCAAGGTCAAAAACCCTGCACACTCAGTAAAACTAAGTCAATAGCACCTGTCCATGTCAAAGCAGTAAAACATCATGTCATCTATCATATCACATCATAATCAAGGATAAATGTTTTCTTATCATAAAAGTCCAGATCTCTTGCGAGCAAGTGTCCTCAAAGAATAAGTTTTCTCGGTGCGCCAGAGCGGGATGTTACATACACCCCCTCTTGGTCTAAACTTCGTCCCGAAGTTTCATAGTATAAATGCCAAAATAAGTGTATCACAGTATCATAAGTCTATCTATCAAACAAAAATGGAAACTGTTGGCGCATATCATATGCGTCCTCCCAGGTTGCCGAGTGCAGACTATAATGGTCCCACTGGACCTTGACCTGATCTACCATTCGACATTGTAACTTTCGAACACAGTGATCTAATATGTGAATCGGCTCAGCCGTGAGAACTCCCTCGTCCGATACCTGCAAGGAACTCATGTCAATCACATGTGTAGGATCACTAATATAGTGTCTCAAAACAGATACATGAAAAACATCGTGCATACGCCTCAAGGAATCAGGCAAGGCTAGTCGATAGGCCACGGGCCCCTTTCTCTCCACAATATTGAAAGGTCCCAGGAACCTAGGAGAGATTTTATCTCTCTTTCCAAACTTGATCGAAATCTTATGCAGTTTAAACCTCAAGAAGACTCGATCGTCGACCTCGTAACTACGATCGACTCTGTGCGCATCGACATAACTCTTCTATTGATACTGCACTTCTTTAATCCTTTGTCTTATGGTTTGCATTTGCTCTTCCATTTCTTGGATCACTTCTGGTCCCATCAGGACCCTATCCTCAAGCCGNGATCGAAATCTTATGCAGTTTAAACCTCAAGAAGACTCGATCGTCGACCTCGTAACTACGATCGACTCTGTGCGCATCGACATAACTCTTCTATTGATACTGCACTTATTTAATCCTTTGTCTTATGGTTTGCATTTTCTCTTCCATTTCTTGGATCACTTCTGGTCCCATCAGGACCCTATCCTCAAGCCGATCCCAACTCAAGGGCGTATGACACGGTCGCCTGTAAAGAAACTCAAAAGGTGCCATCTTAATGGTGCTCTGGTAACTGTTGTTGTAAGAGAACTCTACTAGTGGCAAGAATTCCTCCCAACAATTTTTTTGGTCCATCATGTACATGCGCAACATGTCCTCCAAGGTTTGGTTCATTCGTTCAGTCTGTCCGTCAGTCTCTGGGTGATACGCAGTACTAAAATTAAGTTGGGT
>JASDQU010106670.1:159797-170340 GCA_032191745.1 Picea mariana | reverse complement strand
ATGCCAGAGGATGGGGAGTTCAGAAGGAGGACAGGTTAAGTCTACGCTGGACCAGTTTCGTAGGTGGAGAGTCTCCAGGATGTTGCGATGGCAGTGACTCCAACACTGTTGCCATAGGAGGGAGATGCTTATGAAGATTCTCCTGTTCCTTTCTTTCCATGTTTGCCAAATAATAAAGCTGGGTAGAAGTTGTCAGATATGATTAAGGAGACGGGAGTGAAAAGCCTTGTCCCTCCATTCCGTAATAGTTTCGAGGATGCTATCCCTGAGGCGGTCTGAGGTATGCATGATAATCGCTGCTTGATCCCAAATTTGAGCTGTGTAAGGGAAAGAATTGAGGAGGTGGTTCATGGTTTCCTCTGCTTCTCCACACAGTATGCATAAAGAGGGTCCCACAAAACCTCTTTTTGAGAGGTTTTCCCATGTAAGAATGCTGGAATGGGAGACCGGCCAAAGGAATAGAGTGTTTTTAGACCAATGTTTAAGACTCTAAATTTTGTTCCAGATATTCGAAGCTGGGAGGGGGTTTGACTGAGTTTTAATTTGGTAGGCTTCCTGCGTGCTGAAAGTACCCTGTGGCTTGTATCCCCATCGAAGTGTATCTTCTCCCGCAATTTTGGGTATTTTCCATTTAGCTAGCTCTTCTTGCAAAGATGCCAACTCTAAATGCGCCTCCAAATTAAGGCATTCCCTATCCAAATGCCAGCATCTCTAAGCGTCCTCCGTGGGATTGTCCTGCCAGTAGTCAGCTACTCTTTTCAGGCCTGCCCATGTGGCTAGGGCACATATGTCGCAGGCCCATTCTTCAGCATTCAGAGCTGGCCACTGCTACCAGGAGTCTTACCAGAAAAGAGTCGCTTCCCCATTACCAATCTCCCAAAAGGCATGCTGAGTCACCAGCTGTCTGTTCTGCTTGGCCACTGTCCATATTAAAGAGCCTAGGTTGTCCCCATTCCAATGGATTAAGTTCTTCTCAGCCATGTTTGGAGCGTATTTCCGCCTCCAGAGCCTGTCCCAA
Organism: Picea mariana; assembly: GCA_032191745.1. Lineage (NCBI taxonomy): Eukaryota > Viridiplantae > Streptophyta > Pinopsida > Pinales > Pinaceae > Picea > Picea mariana. The sequence continues at coordinate 169,322 of JASDQU010106670.1, read as the reverse complement.
AGATCCTTTGGATTTTTTAGCCAGCACCACCAAATTTTGGCGCTGAGGACCTTGTTCATTATAGAGGGGTCCCTTAGTCCTAGTCCTCCTTATTTTTTGGGCTGATAGAGTTTATCCCAACTGACTAGTGCTATTTTCTTCCCTTTGTTGAGGCCTTGCCAAATGAAGTTTCTCTGTAAGTTTTTGATGGCGGTAAGGATGAAATTCAGAGCAGCCAGCGCTAAAAAAGAGTAGATCGGGAGGGCCTGAAGAATGGCTTGGAGGAGAGTGAGACGGCTGGGAAGGTTTAAGGATCTAAAATTCCAGGAAGAGAGTCGTTTAGAGAAAGAAGATAAGAGAGGTTCCCAAGAGGAATTACGAAGGGCATTGTCGATCAAGGGGATGCCAAGGTATTTGGATGGAAGGGAGCTTCTGTTGAAACCCAGGATATCTGAGATGTGGCGCTGAATCGGTGGGGGCGTATTGAAGAAAAATATTTGGGACTTATCCTTGTTGTAATCCAGGCCTGAGGCATCAGAGAAGGTCTGGAGGATATCCTGGATAGAGCTGTCCTCATGGACAGTAGGGCTTCCCATTAGGAGGGTATCATCCACAAATTGGCTGTGTGATATAGGGGGAGAGATTTCATGCAAGGGTAATCCTGTCAGAAGGTTGTTTTCTAGGGATGCCTGAATTGAGTGGCTAAGGCCTTCGGCCAGGATGATGAAGAGGAAAGGGGAGAGGGGATCACCCTATCTAATCCCTCTTGAAGGGGATAAGGGTCGTGAGGGGCACCATTGATGAGAAGAGAGAAGAGAGCCATGGAGGTTAGATTCAAAATCCATTTTACCCAGTTCTGATCAAAACCAAAAGTCAGAAGCATTGCTTGCATATACTCCCAGCTTATCTTATCAAAAGATTTAGAGAGGTCTAACTTGAGGAGCATAGCTGGATTTTTGGTCTTCTGCAGGGAGTGAATTACTTCATGGGCTAGGATAACACTATTCAGGATTTGCCTGCCTTCGACATAACCGGATTTCTCAGGGGAGATGATTGTCGATAGGATAGGCTTGAGTCTTCGAGCTATCATCTTGGTGAGGAGTTTGTAGATGACGTTGCAGAGAGCTATAGGCATGTACTGCTTGGGCCGATAAGCCTGCCCCTCTTTGCGAACTAGGGTAAGGAAAGTGGCATTGAGAGATTGGAGGACCTGTCCAGTGGCTCGAGAGTCTTCCAAAATTTCCCAAACCTCAGTCCTGATCATCGGACAACAGTAGTGGAAAAAGTCACTGGTGAAGCCATTTGGCCCAGGAGCCTTGCACTTGGTGGTATCCTAAAGCGCTTGATCTACTTCCTCGATTATGAAAGGTTGGAGGAGGGCCGCATTTTTCTCTTGGGTGACGAGAGAGGGCAGATGCTGCATAACCTTATTGATTGCTTCATGTCTATCTTGGATGGGCTCTTTGAGGAGGCCTTGAAAATACTCGAGCAGGGTCGTTTCCATATCAGCATGGGGATGGATGGTTTCCCCTTCATCCGAGATGAGATGCGTGATCTTATTAGAGTGCCATCTTTCGATGATAGTTCTGTAAAAGAATTTGGTGTTGCATTCCCCTTCCTTGAGCCACTGAACCCGCAATTTCTGTTTCCATAAGATTTCTTCTTGTTTTTTCCTAGCCTCAATCTGTTGAGTTACTTCTATTTCCTGGGCTTTTAGTTCCTCTGTTCGCCCTTGCTCTCTGATCTGTTGTTGAATTTCATGCATTTGTTCTAACAACTATTTCTAGGATTCAAAAATGTTGCCGAAGGTATGCATGTTCCAAAGTTTGAGAGTTTGTTTGAGATTCTTTAGCTTTTGCTAGAACTTATACATCTTGGAACCGTGAGGAATCGCTGCCTCCTGCCACCAATTCTAAATATTTGCTTGGAAATCAGGGTGGTGTAGCCAGAACTGTTCAAACCTGAAGGGTTTTTTTCCAGTTGTAGCCAAGACATCCAACCATAATTGTATGGGCCAGTGATCTGAACCAGAGAGGTTCATGATAGTAGACTCCATTGTCGTGCCACCCATCATGAGAGATTTCGAGATGAGGAATCGATCTAGTTTGTAGGCGATTTGATGTATTCCTGTCCTTCTGTTTGTCCAAGTGTGAATGTCGTTGCTAGCCTCCAGGTCAATGAGGTGAAGGTCATCTATTAAGCTGTTGAATTCGCTGGATTCTCGATCCAGCCGTCTTGATCCTCCTTTTTTTTCCTCCAGACTACAGATGATATTGAATTCCCCCTCAACAATCCATCTATTATACTGTGTGAGGTTGGATAAATAACTTAGGCTTTTGAGGAAGGATTTCTTGTCCCATGGAGTGGCCGGGCCATAGACATTGGTCAGATGTCCGGGCTTGTTTGAGCCGATAAGCCTGTAATCAGCTGTGATGGACCATTTGGTGGTGAAAAAGTTTTCCATCAGCACGGTGTTGGTGTTCCAGAGGATTTTCAATCCTCTAGCCGTTCTTGTGGCATCGATTGAGGATGCTCTTCCCTGCCTCCAGCAGTGGGGAAGCAGTCTGTCAATGTCTTCTGAAGTGCATTTTGTTTCCTGCAATAGAACAATGTCTGGTGTTTCCACTAAGATCTGTTCTCGTAGCATTTTTTGTTTACTATGTTCATTGAGGCCTCTGATATTCCATGATATGATCTTCATGATGATGAAGGGGTGGGGAGAGGAGGGAAGATGTCCGAGATTAGGTGGATCTTCCTTGAGTTTACCATGAAGTTTCCTATTTCCTGTATGAGCTTGTTTGTGGATTTCCTCCACCTTTTCTTTTCATCTTTCTGGGATTTGTTTGGGTTCTTTGTCTGGCTACCCTGGATTCCCAAGGCTTTGCTAGCACGTGTTGAGGACCTAGCTAAAGAGTTGAGAAAAAATTTGTGTACCTTCCGCAGTTGATCCCTAGGTATGGTGTAAAGTTTTTGTTGCCTATAGGCGTGCTCCAAGTGCTCCAGATTTACCCCTGCTAGGTCTTGCTCCTCCATCTCCATTTCCTTGTCCCCTTCTTATGTCTCTTGAAAATCTTGTAGACCCTGTGCCAACTCTAGGGGGAGAGATCTAGTTCCTTACTCTGTGGGGTCCGTTCAGTACTTTAGCTAACTGGCTGGGGACCCTTGTCCAGGAGTGGTACATTCGGATTTGCAGGGGTTATGGGGTTTTCTGGTTGATCATGTAAAATTGCAAACTTATTGCTGGTTGAAGGATCTTTACTTACCTGAGCCAGTTTCTTTCTACCTCCTTGTCGTCTCTTCCCTGCTGGTTGTATAAAGCCTTCCTTTTCTTTGGCACTTTCTGGGTTCCCTTCTTTATGGGATGAATTGAGAGAGCATTCTCTAAAGAGATGACCATTTTCATGGCGCTTCCTACATCAGAATGGAATATGTTCATAGTCAATGGTCTGAGACCAGTCCTCGTCATGATACTCCAATGTGATGGATCCTGGGAGCGGTTTTTCTATGTTCAGATACACACAGATTCGCGCGTAGGAGGTGTAGTGTCGCTGCTTGGTGGCTTCAGAGGATTTAACATAGATGCCAATGGTGTTGCCAATGCCAGCTAGGACCTCTTCCAGCCATAATTCCTGGGGAAGAGAGTACAGTCTAATCCAAACCGGTGCATGGGCAAAGTCTTCCTTCTCCGGGCTGAACTTTTCTGTCCAGAATCTTAAGAAGAGTCCCACCGAGCTGTAACAATATGGGCCCCCGTCAAAGATGCGGTTGCGATGCTCAAGATTATGGAGGATGAATGTGAAGAACCCTTTGGAGCCCAGTTGCATATCGTAATGGTCTTTTTGTTTCCACCAGTGCTGTATCCATTTGACTAGATCACGCTTAGAAGGCCAGAGCCCTAGAAATTTTCCCACCAGGGCATAGTCTCACATATATTTCTTCTGCTCTTCTATGTGAGGTGATATTATGATATATTTTGGAGCTTGTGGTGCCTGTGGAATGAATTTACCCAGCATCCAAGGTACTGAGGCGTTTGTAGGGGCAGTTTCCTTAACTGGGTCAATATCCATCTCTCGATCCTTGAAGGTCCCTTCTGCGAGGAGCTTCGAGCGCATGTCTGAAGGCGGCTCAAAGGTCGACCTTTTCACTCCTGTTGCAAGGTTCTCATTTGCCATGGCTTAGCTATAGGAGACACTGGTCGGCGCCCCTTCCCTGTGAGACATGAGCCCCCGTGGGGCAACCGTCGTGGTGACACAATTCGTGGCAGAGGCTGTGCAGTTCTAAACCCTAGTTGCAGAACTGATTCTTTCCTACTTATTAAAGTATATTGTTCAAACCTAAATGTGAGTATATTGGTAATCTTGTTACACACGTGGCTTCATTGGAGATATTCATATACTTGAGAATGGGTCTTTTCTTAGGTAAGGTAGGATAATAAATAAATGAATAAATGTCACATATAGTTGTTAGTTTGGTGCAACATCATTTTTTTATGTCTTTTTCAATAATTGTAGCTATCAGGATGAGAAACTAATATTAAGGGAGTTTGTTGCCCCAAATTTTTTAATATGTTTTTCAGATGATAGTGAGATATTTTTCCAAGATTTCTAAATAAAATAGGCTATGACGATTTGTTGGAGTTTTGCAGGTATCCTCTTTTCAGTTGGATTGGGATAACATATTCATGACTTACTTAAGGAAGTAATTTCATTTCTTTTGGTTATGTTGTTTTGTCAAAATTTTCTTGTATTTTGATCTTTTATTACCTAATAATGTTTTGGGACAACTAAATTTCATTTGCTATTACCCCCCCTAAACATTGTTTGTTTGAAAAAATTGTTCTCTAACTTTTATTAATTTTCCCTACTATTTTTCTGAACTATTTTCCTTACTGGAATTTACAGTTTAGACAATTATTAACATGGTAAAATTAAAAAGAAAAAAATTCAAATATCAAACCCAAGACTTCTTGACATAACCAATCATATTCATTTCTTTTAGATATTCCTTTCTTTATACAAAATTTTAGACCATTTATTATAACAGTAGTTCATAGTCCTATTTTTTTAATTATGGGATTAAATAAAGTTAAAACTCCATATTATGAGACTCGTAGGAAGCTAGTACAACCTGATCTTATCTCAAAGTTGGTTAGTAGAGAATATTTTGTTGGACAAATTGTCATTCATGTGTTGTCATTGATGTCAACAACCATAGTAAGTAGAGAAGCAAGGTTAATCTTAGGAAGAAAAATAATCAACAGAAGAACGTCACCTTAAAGCTGAAGAAATTCGTGAGTATTGTTGATCACGATAGGATCAATGATCCTATGCTAAACACTCGGGAGGGTTAGAAAACATAGAGATCGAAACATCGAAGGAAAAGTGTAAGCTCAACAACCGTCTGATCAGAGTGAGAAGTCTCAATAGTCGTCCAATCAAGAGGTTGACCATATTGATCGTCTAATATAAAGTGCATCGGTCATGTGAGTGACCGTGGGCTTAAGGACCATTAGACAATCATGCATGTCTGATATCCAAGCCATCAATGACATGAATGAATATTAGGGAGAAAAAGAAGCATTAAACCACTCGCTAGTTACAATCCCGCAATCCGTCCAGATCGTCAGATCACAAAGCTTAAAAAATCTACGACTACAGTTGATCCAAATAATGATGAGTTTAAGTCAGATTAAATCAGGACCGTTGGATGAGCAATCAAAAAATCTACGACAGGTATAAATACGGATATTGAAAGGAAAATTAAATCACTCGCAAGTTGTATCTATGATATCATCATTGACCGTTGATATACTTCAAGTGTCTTCATGACCATGGATCACTTATGAGTGGAAGGATAGGATAAGAGAGATAAAAAGGATAAGAGTTTGAATATCGATATACCAGTTGACTGTCAGATCAAACCCAAATTCCCGTCAGTCGTTGGATTCATGTTAAAGTGGAAGGACATGATAAAGATACAAAAGATGCATCGCATAATAGATCGAGCCATCGATCTAATTCATGATCGACGAAAAATATTCACTTCATGTCTAAAGATTTTAGGAACTTACTCTCTATCAGTTTGAGACTTGAAATACCTGGAGCTCGGAAATCTGAAGTGCATAAGGACCGTTAGATTTAGAGGATAGATGAGGACTGTTGGATCAGGGTTGTTAATCAGCATAGCACGTCATTAGTCTACGTCATCAAGGACACATGGAATAGTTAGAGAACGACAAGTGTCAAGTTAAATCATCATTTCTGGTACGTGAAAATCATGAATCAGAATGACACGTGGCAGCTACTTGGATCATGACACGTGAGAAAGTTAATTAAGCAACTTACGTCACTCCAGGAGTTTTTCTTCGGGAGATATACCACCGACACATGCCCTATATCCTGAAGTCCTGAATTTTGGAGTCCTAAAATGGACATAATTCGTCTTATCTGAAAGATTTCTTTGGGAGTGTTCTCAACCGTTCATCAAGAGAGGGACACATGTCAATCGTTTTTCATCTCTGGAAGAATAACATACGAAGGAAATAAGGAGTTTGAGATTTGATATCTTTGAAGTTCGGACACCTGGAGAAAATGGTGGCCATCCATCTCAATTCTTGATTAAGTCATAGCCATCGAATTTAGTAGTGAAAGGATGAATGTAAGGTTTAAAGTTGATTGTTTATTTGTCTTCGCAAAAACGTTAACCGTCCAATCAGTTCGTCGATATCATATTCGAGAGTTTTGAAATGTTGTAAGTCATGAAGACCTGAAGGGAAAAGTGTCGAAATTCCATCAGTTTTTCATCCCATCAGAAGATCAAATCGTAACCATTGATTTAATAAAGCGCTCAAGCACTCATTTGGCTTAGCATCTAGTTATCGCTGATGGTCATATGATATAAGAGTTGTAAAAGGAAACTGTTATACATCGCTATATTTGGTAAGCTCGTGGTTCTATAATAATCGGTCATATGAAATGGATTGAAGGAAGCACCTCCATAGAATTTGGTCTCTATGAATATAAAAAAGGTTCAGGATGGAGTATAAAGGATTAAATTGATCCATGGCTGTGATCAATTTATGAAAAACCTTCATGATAAAAATAAATAAACAACAATTAAGCTTGATTAATTGAAGAGGTGTGATGGTCGAAATGAAGGGACACAATTGTGTCACACTCACACCATTTGAAGAGTATATAATCAAGGAAGAGTGCTGAGAAGAAAAGTGTCTCTGTAATCCAAATTAGAAGATCAAAAGTTGAAGCAGATTCCAGGAAGAAAAGATAATACTTATGCATTAAAGGGTGTTTGGGTGGTGCAAGGGCAGGTTGGTGCCTATAGAGGGAATTGGTTCTTTATTGTCAGTTGTAGTTGACTAAACAGGGGTTTGTATCCTCCTACTAGTTGGTTCTGGTAAACTAGGGTGTGGGTGCATCCTAGTCAATTGGTGCTGATAAAAAAAGAAGTACATCTTCCTTCTATGTAACATGTAAAAAAACATTTGCAGTTAATAGAAAAGAATTTATGGTTTTTCCGATTGGGTTCCATGATAAAAATAATGTGTTAAGATTATTTTTACATTAATAAATGAAAAATTGATATAATTGTTGTGTCACTGATTCACCCCCCCCCTCTCGGTGACAGGATCTGATCCTTCAATTGGTATCAGAGGGGGTTTCTTCAACACATTCTAACAAACTTGAAGGTAGATCTTGAAGATGGATCAAAAAGAGGTAATGTCTAACAACAAAGCACCATTGTTCAATGGAGGAGGATATGCTATATGGGAAATAAGAATGAAATTTTTTTTGTTGGCTCTTGGTTTTGATATCTGGAAATCTGTTGTAGATGGTTACATTGCACCAACTACTCCACCCAAAGACTCCGGAGGAAAGAAAATATGTAATGACAGCTCAAGAGCAGTTAACGAAATTCTATAAGGGTTGACTAATTCTATATGTGTGAAAGTTATTCATTTCAAATCAGCCAAAGAAATATGGGACAAATTGGAGGTTGTATATGACAGAGATGACAGAGTCAAGGAAGCCAAACTACAGACCTATAGAACTCAATTTGAAAATCTGAAAATGAAAGAAGAAGAAAATATTGCTGAGTACTTTCATAGGGTATATGAAGTGGTTAACTCAATTGGAGCGGCAAGAGAAGAAGTTATAGATAAACCCATTGTGAAAAAATAACTAAGGTCGTTACCTATGAGATACGATGCAAAGGTTTCTTCAATTGAAGATAGATCTAATCTAAGCACACTCACAATTGATCATCTCCATGGAATTTTTATAGCATATGAAATGAGAACAGGGAATGATAAATCATCAAAAGATGAAACAATTTTCAAATCATGTAAGAAAAAGATAAATTAGAAGCAAAAACTTCAATCCTACCATCATGAATAATCTAATGTGGAAGAAGCCAATTTCATTATAAAACTTCAGAAAGGATCAGAGAAGTACAAAGGAAAGCTTCCTTTCAAATGTTTTAACTGTGGTAAAGTTGGTCATTTTGCATCCAAGTGTCCCTATCCCAAGGAGGACCTTGAATATGAAGAAAATAAAACCAAACAATACCAGAAGAAGGAAAAACACAACTACAAGAAAAAGTTCTACAAAGGGAAAAATAATTTCTATTCAAAAGAAGAAAACAACAGCTCGTCAGAGACTAGTGACAATGATGAATCTGATGATGATGACGTGATTTTCTTATTTATTGAAGAATCTAATGAGATAGAAAAAATTAAACATGAGAAGGAGTTAGAAGATGAAGAAGAAGTTAATATGGAGGAAGAACTTCTTAGTGCTTTGGATGAATTAAGAAAATACAAAACCAAATATAGAAAATTGAAAAGTTTTGTAGTTGAGAAAAAGGAAAAGCATGAAGAAGAAAAGGAGATGGAAAAACTCATGAGAAATCTGAAAAAACAAATCTTAGAAGAAAATAATATTGAAGAAAGTCTGGAAAAGTCTCTTAAGGAAAAACAAATAACTTGTGAAAGAATGGAGGTAGAAATAGTTCATCTAAAAAAGGAACTGGATGCAAAAATCATTCAAACAAAATCTGAAAATAGCTCTAAAATATTAGATAAGTTTATTACCATGCAAAGGGATTCAGGTAATAAAAGGGGAATAGGTTATTCTAAAAAAGAAAACCATGTTAAGTCAAAATATTATGCAAATTCTCTTCTCAGTACATTCAATAAGAAAAATGAAGAGAAGATAAGTAATGATCAGAACTCAAGAAGATTACTTCCATCCATCAGGAAGGAAGAAAAGAAAATACCAAATAACTTTTATCAAAATAGGTATCTTCGCATTTTCCTTGGTTATTTCTTTGCATGCTATAATTTTAGACACAAAGCTATAAATTGTAGAGCATATAGAAAGAAAAATCTGAAGGTTAAGAACTATATCCTTGAGGATAAAAAAGCAGCAAATCGAGTGAAAAGAAGAAACTATAACTCCTTTGCACCTCTACATGAAGGGGACTTGCAATGCTTCAAATGTCATAACCATGGACATAAGGAGATTAATT
>JASDQU010106670.1:149207-159777 GCA_032191745.1 Picea mariana | reverse complement strand
GAAGAAGAAAAGGAGATGGAAAAACTCATGAGAAATCTGAAAAAACAAATCTTAGAAGAAAATAATATTGAAGAAAGTCTGGAAAAGTCTCTTAAGGAAAAACAAATAACTTGTGAAAGAATGGAGGTAGAAATAGTTCATCTAAAAAAGGAACTGGATGCAAAAATCATTCAAACAAAATCTGAAAATAGCTCTAAAATATTAGATAAGTTTATTACCATGCAAAGGGATTCAGGTAATAAAAGGGGAATAGGTTATTCTAAAAAAGAAAACCATGTTAAGTCAAAATATTATGCAAATTCTCTTCTCAGTACATTCAATAAGAAAAATGAAGAGAAGATAAGTAATGATCAGAACTCAAGAAGATTACTTCCATCCATCAGGAAGGAAGAAAAGAAAATACCAAATAACTTTTATCAAAATAGGTATCTTCGCATTTTCCTTGGTTATTTCTTTGCATGCTATAATTTTAGACACAAAGCTATAAATTGTAGAGCATATAGAAAGAAAAATCTGAAGGTTAAGAACTATATCCTTGAGGATAAAAAAGCAGCAAATCGAGTGAAAAGAAGAAACTATAACTCCTTTGCACCTCTACATGAAGGGGACTTGCAATGCTTCAAATGTCATAACCATGGACATAAGGAGATTAATTCAGATTAATGAAAGTCTTAGAACAACCAAAGTTTATTAGAGAGAAAAAAAAACTTTGGAGATAAAAAACATCAAAGAAGGAATGTATTATTGCCCTAAAAGATCAAGATAAAAAAGATTTATGGTATGTTGACAGTGGGTGCTCAAAACATATGACAGGTAACAAGAACAAGTTTTTAGACTTAAAGAAACAAAAAGGTAAAGTTACATTTGGTGATAATGCTTGAAGTAACATACTTGGGAAAGGCATGGTGAGCTTGGGAAAAGACAAAGCCATAAATTTTCTACTTGTCGAAAAATTGAAGCCTAGTTTGTTAAGTGTCAATCAAACCTGTGATTAGGGGCACTTATGAATCTTTGATTTCCAAAAATATGATATTAGGAGAGAAGAAACAAGAAAATTAGTTGGTACTACTCCTAGAACTCCTAAAAATGTATATATACTAGATTCAAAATTGAATGTGTCATGTAAATTTAGTAGATGAAAGTTGGTTATGGCATAGAAGGTTGGGGCATATTACCTTTGAAAATATTGTGAAAGTAAGCAACCTTGGTGCAGTAAGAAACTTTCCAAATATCATAAAACCCTCAAATGATATCTATAGACACTGTCAACTAGGGAAGAAAACTAGAATAAGGTTCAAGGCAAAATAATACATAAACTCTAAACCTTTAGATCTTGTTCACATTGACCTACGTGGACCTGCAAGGAGATTCTTACGTTATGTTGTTCATTGATGACTTTACTAGAATGGGGTGGATATGTTTTCTCAAAGAAAAATCAGAAGCGCTCAACAAATTCAAAGCCTTTAAAACTCTTGTTGAAAATGAAAAGGAGAAAAAAATGAAATGTCTTAGATCAGACAATGGTGGTGAATTCACCTCAAAAGAGTTTGATATCTTATGTGAAACCCATGGAATAAAAAGAGAATTCTCTGTTGCCAGAACACCTCAGCAAAACGGGATTGTTGAGAGAAAGAATAGAACAGTTCAGGAGGCTGCAAGGACTATGCTCAATGAAGCAAAATTGTTAGATGGATATTGGAGGGAAGTTGTAAGAACAACAATATACATATTGAATAGAGGTCAGCTCAGGGTTAATAGTGATAAAACCCCTTATGAACTATGGTTTGGAAGATCTCCATCAATAAAATACTTTAAGGTTTTTGGAAGTAAATGCTACATCAAAAGACTAGATGAGAGTCTTGGAAAATTTGATGACAAATTTGATGAAGGTATATTTCTTGGATATGCTTCAAAAAAGAAAGTATACAGATGATACAATATTAGATCACATAATATAATTGAGAGTGAATATGTCAAGGTGGATGACCTAAAAATGATAAGAATAAAAAATCAAGAGACCATACATAAAAATGAAGATGATGACGATGATGAGACATCTGACACACAACTAGGAGAAGTAGAAGAGAATGAAAAATAAAGGGAAGAAGATGATATGGATACTATTTAAAGTGGAGAATACAATCAATATGGAGAGATAAGAGAAGAATTCCTAAGAAGAGATACAAAGACAACATTAATAATTACTCAAAAGAATCACCCCGAAGAGCTGATTATTGGAGATATGAATGATGGAGTGCACACAAGAAGACAACAACTGTATCAAACATAAATAGAATTGTTGTCACATTTTGAGCCTAGATCAATCAAAGAGGCAAGTAAATATGATAATTGGATCAAATCTATGAATGAATAATTGGACCAAATTGAAAAAAATCAAACTTGGGAACCAGTTCCAAGACCAAAAAATAAAAATGTCATTGGAACTAAATGGGTATATAAAAATAAAATGAATGAAGATGGGCAAGTAATCAGGAACAAGGCCAGACTAGTATGTAAAGGGTATGCCCAGTTTGAAGGAGTAGAATATGAATAAATATTTGCACTTGTGGCCGAATTAGAGGCAGTTAGGATGTTCTTAGCTTTCTCCAACTACAGAAAATTTAAAGTGTACCAAATGGATGTCAAGTCAACATTTCTCAACGGAAATTTAGAAGAGGAAGTCTATATTGAGCAACCAGAAGGGTTCCAATTAACCAACAAAGGGGAATATGTCTGTAAACTAAGGAAATCACTCTATGGGTTAAAACAAGCACCTAGAGCATGGTATGCAAGGCTAGATTCTTTCTTACAAAAACAAGGCCTAAAGAGGGGATAAACAAATAACAATCTTTATTGCAAAATAGATGGTAATAACATGATCATTGTGGAAGTATATGTTGATGATATTATATTTGGTAGTGATGATGAAAAAATGAGTAAGGACTTTTCTAGGATAATGCATCAATAATTTGAAATGTCTTTTCTTGGGGAACTTAATTTCTTCTTTGGATTACAAATAATACAGTCCAAAAGAGTAGTCTTTATTCATCAGTCTAAGTATGTTAAAGATATGATTGAGAGATTTCAGATAGAGGATTGAAAACCTGTTAGTACACCTATGACAGTTGGATGCAAACTAAGCAAGGATGATGAGTCAAAAGCTATAGATCCAAAACACTACAGATCAATCATTGGCAGTTTTCTCTATGTAACAACTTCTAGACCTGATGTCAAGCAAGATGTTGGGATGGTGGCTAGATTCCAAGCAACACCAAAGGAGAGCCATGTTCAAGCTATAAAAATAATCTTTAGATATTTGAAAGGAACCATAGATCTTAGTTTGTGGTACCCTAGAAAGGATTCATTCACATTAAAATCCTATTAAGATGCTGATTGGGAAGGAAGTGTAGATGACATAAAAAGTACAGGTGGAGGAGCATTCTTTTTGGGAGAATCACTGGTTGTTTGGATAAGAAAAAAACAATCCTCAATTTCAGTTTCTAGCACTGAAGTTGAGTATATTGTAGCAACAGAATGTTGCACACAAGTGGAATGGATGAAACAAACTCTACATGAAATCAAAATAGTACTTGAAGAACCCACAACTATCCACTGTGATAATAAAAGTGCAATAATTTTCTCTAAGAACCCTATACAACACTCAAAATTGAAACACATTCCGATAAAGTACCACTATCTAAGAGATTAGGATAAAAACAAGAACATTAAATTGGAATATGTTCCAACACATGAACAGGTGGCAGATATTTTTACAAAATCCTTAAGTAGAGATGTATTTGAATATCTGAGGCAAAAAATGGGAGTAATTCTTCTTCCTACTTAAGTCTCTCAATAAAATAATGCATCAGTGGGCACTTAATCAGGGGAAGATAGAAATCAATGTCATAAGGAGTCATTTAGTTATGATAGGAAAAGTGTGATTGCAAGAGGAAATACCAGGTGTCAAAATAAAAATAAAATAAAATAAAGTATTTATACAGACATATCATAGGAGAAGAAACCCTTTTCCATTGATGCCAAAGGGGGAGAGTAAATTGAGAGGAAAGAAGCATCACCACAGGCGAATATTGTGTATAAAATTGATGTGTTTACCTCAATGACAAAGGGGGAGATTGTTGGACAAATTTCCACTCATGTGTTTTCATTAATGTCAATAGTCCTAGTGAGTAGAGGAGCAAGGTTAATCTCAGGAAGAAAAAGAATCAACAGAAGAACGTCGCCTTAAATCTGAATAAATTAATGATTATTGTTGATCACGATAGGATCAACAATCCTATGATAAAATCTCAGGAGAGTTAGAAAATGAAAAGATCAAAATTCGGAAGGAAAAGCGTAAGCTCAACAACCGTTTGATCATAATGAGAAGTCTTAGTAGTCGTCCAATCAATAGGTTGACCATGTTGATCGTCTAATATAACACACATCGGTCATGTGAGTGACCGTGGGCTTAAGGAACATTGGAAGATTGTGACCATTGGATCTACAAGCCATCAATGGTAGGAATGAATATCAAGAAGCAACAGAAGAATTAAACCACTCAGTAGTTACAATCCCGCAATTCGTCCAGATCGTAAGATCACACAGCTTCAAAAATATACAACTGTAGTTGATCCAACTAACGAACAGTTTAAGTCAGATTAAATATTGATCGTTGGATGAGAAATCACAAAATCTATGGTAGGTATAGATATGGATATTGAAAGGAAAATTAAATCACTCACAAGTTGTATCTTTGATATCATCATCGACCATTGATCTGCTTTGAGTGTTCTCATGACCATTGGATAAATTATGAGTGGAAGGAAAAGATAAGTGAGATAAAAAGGCTGAGAGTTTGACTATCTATATATCCGTCGACCGTCGGATCAAACTTGAATTCTCGCCAACCTTCAGATTCGTGTTAAAGTGGAAGGACAAGATAAATCTACAAAAGTTGCATCGTAGAATAGATTGAGCTGTCGATCTAAGTCATGATCAATGAGAAACCTTCACTTCAGGTCTAAACATGTGAGGAACTTAAGCTCCATTAGTTTGAGACTTGAAATACCCAGAGCTCGAAAATCCAAAGTGAATAAGGATCATCGAATTTAGAGGACAGACGGGGACCATTGGATCAAGGTTGTTAATAAATAGACCACGTCAGCAATCTACGTCAGCAAAGACATGTGGCATAGTCATAGAATGACAAGTGTCAAGATAAATCAACATTTATGGTATGTGAAATGATGAATCAAAATGACACGTGGAAGATACTCGACTCGTGACACATCAGCAAGTGACATAAGAAACTTACATCACTCCGAGAGTTTTTCTTCGGGACATATACCACCAACACTTTCCCCATGTCCCAATGTATCAAATGTCAGAGTCTTGAAATGGAAAAAAGTCTTCTGATCTGAAATATCGCTTCGGGAGTATTCTCGACTGTTGATCAAGAGAGGGACATGCATCATCCATTTTTCATCTTTGGAAGAATAACGTACGGAGGAAAGAAGAAGTTTGAGATTTGATATCTCCAGAGTTTAGAGACCTAGAGAAAATGGTGGCCATCCATATCAATGCTTTATTAATTCATAACCATTGGATTTAGTAGTGAAAGGATGAGTGTAAGGTTTAAAGCTAACTGTTGATTTGTCTTCGTAAAAATGTTAACCGTCTAATCAGTTTGTCGATATCGTATTCGAGAGTTTTGAAATGTTGGAATTCATGAAGACCAGAAGGGAAAGTGCCAAAATTCCATCAGTCATTCATCCCATCATAAGATCTAATCGTAACCATTGATTTAATAAAGCGCTCAAGCACTCGTTTGGCTTAGCATCTGGTTACCACCGATGGTCATATGATATAAGAGTTGTAAAAGGAAACTGTTATACGTCACTATATTCGGTAAGCTCGTGGTTCTATAATTCTTGTTCATATGAAATGGATTGAAGCAAGCGCCTCTCTAGAATTTGGTATCTGTGAATATAACAGAGATTCGAGATCAATTATAAAGGATTAAATTGATCCATGACTATGATCAATTTATGAAAAATCTTCACGGTAAAAATAAATAACAACAATTAAGATTAATCAAAGATGTGCCATGGTCGAAATGTAGGGGCACAGTTGTGTCACACTCACACCGTTTGAAGAGTATATAATCAGGAAAGAGTTTTGAGAAGAAAAGTGCCTCTGCAGTCTAGATCATAAGATCAAAAGTTGAAGCAGATTCCAGGAAGAAAAGATAATACATATGCATTAAAGTGTGGTTGGGTGGTGCAAGGGAAGGTTGGTGCCTGCAGAGGGAGTTGGTGCTTCCTTGTTAGTTGTAGCTGACTAAACAGGGGGTTGTAGCCTCCTACTATTTGGTTCTTGTAAAGTAGGGTGTGGGTGCATCCTGGTTAGTTGGTGTTGATCAAAAAGGAAGTACATCTTCCTTCTATGTAACATGTAAAACAAATTTTTCAGTTAATAGAAAATATTTTGTGGTTTTCCCAATTGGGTTCCACGATAAAAATACTGTGTTAAGATTTTGTTTAGATTAATAAATGAAAAATTGATATAATTGTCATTTCACTGATTCACCCCCCCCTCTTAGTAATAGGATATGATCCTTCATATTTATTAAATAGTGGTAGGAGGGTACATGATGTTTCTACCCATGGGAACACTATTATAATCCTATGTAAAGAAGATGACCTTAGGGACTAGAGGTACTTTAGGTTTTTCTATAATGGCCTCATCCACCACAAAATAAGTATATTTAACCATGGTAAGTCTTTAGACTGATCTAAATACATAAGTCTATTTTTCATGCAAACAATCTTTTATGGGAAGTTTGTAGAATATCTTCCAACCTAATACCATGCCATGTCGTAAAAAGGTTTTCAGAGATGCTCATCCATTCACCCATGAAAAATAAACCTATGAAATTTTATCTTAAGGGTGAATTTTGGGACAAGATCCTATGATGGAAAATGGGTGTAAGAGGCCAACCCGCCATGATATTGAACAAGCCTAGTGGTAGCGGGTACCAGCTTGTGGTATGACTAGTCAAACCCATCAGGGTATTGAACAGGCTCGTGGGAAATGGGGCATTCTTCCTATGGGGGGGGATATTTTTAGATGTCAAAATTACCCCATAGAAGTACTGAACAGACTTGTTGGCAATGGGTTCTGAAAAGGAGATATGTGGTACAAACAAAAAGAAACATCTATAGTGTCTTGTCCTTATACACCATAAAGCATTCCTAAGTCATTTGGATGATTCTAAATAAGAAGATGAATTTATGGTTTCCTATTCAAGAAAAGAACCACATGCAAATCTTCGTTTTAGAATACAAAGTATAAAGGTGTCCAAGTTCATACRACTACCATCCCCATCATTTCACATTCTCCACACTCATACCACCCTATTATAACCCATACCTTTCTTGTCCTCCATTTTAATGATAATTTTGTTTCTCTATTTTAAATCAATCTGTGACAGTATAATTTGTTTCTAGAGTGTCGCTCCACAAGAATCAACACCTACACAAAGAAACAATGTCACATAAATTCATAAGAAGACTATCATTAGTTCACCTTGTTTGCATGAGGACATGCAAATTCCTGGGTTTGGGGGTGTGTTGAGCTCCACTTTTGTCATGTTTTCCACTATACAAAAAATTCATTATTATATATTTTCCCACATTACGGTCTCAATACACACCATAAACCCTAATTAAACACCATCATTCATCATTGTATCGAGTGTGGTTAATTTATCATATTTATATGTTTCTAGTGGTTAATAGATGGTCATATCATGGTTTACTCATGATAGTTTGTGAAGTGTGATTCTTGTACTAGCACAATCAATATTCTTGTACCATAACAATAGTTGAACATTTCTGCACCAATATTGGCATTCTCGTACTTGTCATTGTTTAGCATATTCATGCATTTTGAGGAAAAGATAAAAAGCATGGGTTTTCTCCGCAATGACAACAACATATGGCCAAGTGTGTCAAAATCCACCCTGTTCGCATGTGTGGACCTCCAACTCAAGGGGAATAATTCAGACAAATTAATAAAAGTTCTAGACACTCAATTTGGTCCTCGATTTTCGTCAAACAAAGATAAATATAAATAATCTTGAACAAGGGTTTTTCTCCTAGCACGACAATTTGGGTCTCACACGAATCATTTTCTAAACAAAGGCAAGGTTCAATAGGTATCGATGGTTCTTTAACTAATGTTTGCACAATTGTGCCCATATTTAGTTTGCGTCTAGATTGTCGTCTACAAAGATCTAACCTGCAGTCAAAGGTTTGGTCAAGGAATGCCAAGTGGACATAATAGTTTCTCATATTGATTAATTACATTTTTATATGGTTGTCAATCTATTCTCCTAAATCGTAATCTTCCAAAGATGAATAAGAAATTGTTATGTGTTAAATGCATACACTCAACTATTCTTGGGAATTAGTTCAATGGGAATTTGTATAAATTCAAAGGTTAGCGATAGAGTTGAGGGAATCCAATTCTGATTTTATTATTCTAATATTTGATCTATTTGAGTGTTGGAGTAGTTTTCTCTATAGGCGATGTATCTTTGAGACTTATTTCAATGGAATGATATGTTGGTACTTTTGAGAATCGATGGTGGCGTCAACTATCCGTGATTTTGTAGCCTCCTAGGAAATGTGATGTTGGTTGGGAAGGCCCACCAACTCGGCCCACAACTACTCTATTCGCTGTAATGTATTTCACTGTAGTGTCCCTGAAAGTTGAGACAAAAGAGAAGAGGTTGATTAAAACTGTGAATGTGTCTAAAGTTGATTTAAAGGATCACCTGAAAGATCACCAACTCTTTTTCGTGTTGAACAAACCCATATAGGAAGTGATGGTGTTGGTTCAGTTTTATGTTCAATGGACTCATATAGAGGAAGGTGAGTAGGTGGATGTAGTATATATAATATAGTATGCATAATAGAAATATTTTAGCTAGAAATGGAAGAACAACAATGATATAACCAGAAACATACCAAAATAATACCAAAATAACACCAGAAGGAGAACCTTGATTAATGATAGCAATGTTCACTTGCCTCTTCGAGGGGGAAACCTCCAACAGAGAAGAGCTCTATTATAATAATATCCAATAAAAAACTTATCATACCCTCTACTCCTATTTATACTAAATCTATCTATCCAAAAGAACAATATAGAGGAAGATCATTCTAGAAGTGGAATCTTCTATTAGGTCTTCTTACATTTGACTTATTCTTCCTTATTTATATGCCTTATTAATATTGGCCTTTATTACATCGAAATATATTATTCTACCCATGTGAGGGGTTACTGAGGTTAGGTCCCTAACATGTTCTCCCCATTAAAATAAACATTGTCCTCAAAGCTTGAGATGAGGAAATTGTTGCAGAATGGTAGTTGGTTCCCAAGTGGCATCTTCTCAAGTCATATATTTCCACTAGAATAATACTTCCTTGATGGTGCACTAATGCAAATGACACTGATGTTGGTCCAAAAATACTTGTGGCTGCAACCAGATGGATCCTTCTTCATCCAACTCGGGAAGGCTAGTTTTAGTTTGGCACTTATTTCCAATCACCTTCTTTAAGTAGGAGACATGAAAAATAGGATGGAGCTTAGAATGACTGGGAAAAGCTAATTGATATGCCACTTGTCCCACACTCTTGCGAATGGTATAAGGACCATAAAAATTGGGTGTCAGTTTTTGACAATGGTCATCTTTGAGGGAAGTTTTCTTATAAGGTTGCATTCAAATAAACAATTGGTCTCCTACAACAAATTGACGTTCAAAGAAACCTTGATCTTCATTTTTCTTCATGCACTTATGGGACATTACCAAATTCTCTTTGACAGTATGGAGAATAGCCTCTCAAACTGTAAGCATTTGTTCAATCGCCTGGATCTTCGAGGCACCTAACAAGTAGGAGAGAACTGAAGGTGGATTTTGTTCATATACTACTTCAAAAGGATTCATGCAAGTAGTTGTATGGTAAGAAGTGTTATACCACCATTCATCTAGTGGTAACCATTGAGCCCACTGTTTTTTCCTTTCCAGTGCAAAACAACTCAAATATGTTTCGAAAATCTTGTTGACAACTTCATTTTGACCATTAGTATGGGGATGATAAGTTGTGTTGAGATGCAATTGGGTGACATCCTGAACATTTCTTGCCAAAAATTGCTGGTGAAAGTGGGGTCTCTATCATAAACAATAGAATGAGGCATGCCATGAAGCTCGAAGATCTGATTCATGAAACATTGAGCCATAGTGGAGGCAGTAAATGGGTGTTCAAGAACACATAAATGATCATACTTGGAAATATGATCAACAACCACCACGATGATTGATTTATTTCTTGATTTAGATAAGCCCACAATAAAATCCATAGAGATATCCCTCCAAATAGTAGGTGGAATCAAAAGTGGTTGTAGTGTGCCAGGAGCTTTGATCGTTTATCCCTTGTGGCTAATCCAGGTGGATATCAGTAGCCACCCACCTATGCCACTGGCTCGAAAAATAGTTTTCCATCTT
>JASDQU010106670.1:122020-132126 GCA_032191745.1 Picea mariana | reverse complement strand
AGTGATGAAGAATATAATGATGGAGGAGTAGTCATCTTCATAACCCAAGAAACCCAGGATTATTATCACAAGAATTCTAGAAAAGAAGAAATCATTTCCGAAGAAGATTCAGATGAAGAAACCAACCTTGATTCCTTTTGGGGATACAAAGACAATACAGAGAGTGAACAATAAGATGAGAATCTTGAAAAGTTGAAGCATGTTGAAATTGAAAATAGAAATCTTAGAAACACAAACATAATACTAAAATTTGAATTTAGTAGTCATGAAGAAGATAATTACAAGCTTGAAAATACCATTTATAGCTTGAAGAAACAATTAGAATATTATGATAAATTGAAAGAAGAATTGGATCACACAAAAGAGGAGCTACTATTGACAATAGAAAATTTGAAGACATTTGAAAAAATCAATGAAAATTTAGAGGACATCCTTAGCAGTCAAATATCTCCAAATGACAAGACAGGACTAGGATACAATGACAGTTTAAAGACAACAAAACAAGATAAGGAATATGAAAATGATGAAATCAACACTCTAGAACAAGTTGACCAACAAGATAGAAGCTAGAATTCAGAAGGAATGAGACATCAAGAATATCTTCTCCCATTAGGTATGAAATCAATCATTATGAAGGAAAATACTGAAGAATAGATCGTGAACCCATATGGACCACACCACAAAGAATATCACTTACTCCCAGGTATAATTTTTTTTTCTTGGACATTGTTATACTTGTGGAAATTTTGGACACAAGGCAATCAATTGTAGAATAAATGAAAGGAATAACTATGCAAGCTACATGTATGATGAAAATAATAGATATGGAAATGTTCGTAGACCTGTAAAGATAAATTATAATCCATTTGACCCATTAACGGATCAAAATATTGTATGTTACAAGTGCAATAATCTTGGTCACAAAGCATGAGATTCCAAAGAGATCAAGGAAGATAATTGTATGCCAAATGTTTGTATACCAGCTACAAAATGGAAAAAGAAAGAATGTCCACACAATGAAAAATGTCGAATAGCATTGGTCACTAAAGAATTCAAGGAAGAATATGAATGGTTCATAGATAGTGGGTGCTCATCTCATATGACCGAAAATCAAAGAAAATTTGTCATCTTGAAGAAAACGGGTGGAAATGTTGTTGTTGGAGATGACTCATCTACCAAAATAATTGGAAAAAGAACTGTAAATCTTGGAAGTAAAAATGTAAAAGCAGGAAAAGTCTTATTGGTTGAATATCTAAAGCATGATCTCCCTAGTGTCAGCAAAATATGTGATCAAGGATACACTCTTACGTTTGACTCCTGAAAATGTAAAATCAGAGAAAATAACTCAGAAAGAATGGTTGCAACTGCAACAAGAAGACCGAACAACATATATATCCTAGACATGAAGAAGAGAGAGAAAAAAGAAGCCATGAAAAAAGGATTCCAAGGAATAAAAAGTCCCAAAGACTAAAAATAAGGATGAAGTATTATTGAGTGCCACATGTTCAGTGGGAGCAACCCCAAAGAAGAAGGTCACCTTATGCCATTGAAATCAAGGGGAGCATCCCTACCCTTTTCCATTGAAGTCAAAGGGGGGGATAAATTGGGATCATGATGATAGGGGGAGCATGATTTTTTCCATCAATGAAAAGGGGGAGATTGTTCGAATATTGGTTGTTGTCATTCATGTCAACCCTAGTCACTAGTTTTGGACTGCAAGATTGTTGAAAGTATTTGTACATGAAGGATAATGCACATGCAGATAAAACACCCATGGATGTATAATATACATCATGTTGTTTCTAGTGGTAGTTGGTACGTCATGTGGATCCTCATGGTTGAGGAGAAATGAATTTTTGAAGATGACAAAGTGAATTGAAGAAGGAAGTACAGGTCAGCCCTGAAGATAATTAAAGAAAATAATTACAAAATAAGAAAGTGTCAGGTCAGCCCTAATGAAGTGACATAAAATGTATAAATACATATCATTATACATTAATTTTATATACAAAATTTTTAATTCGAATTTCATAGGAGACCTGAAATAAATAAGTCGGAAATTCAAGGGAAGATGAAGTCTCTTGGTGATGTGTTCTAAGGTGTGTTATTTACAAGTCATCTTACCATTTTCTCTATAAATTTTTTTTATAGAACGATTCATATGGTGAAATTGATAAGGTATTGATAAGACATATCTAGGTACTTATGGTAAAAATTTCATCTCTTTATTCTCTATAATTTTGCAGATACACTCTGTGGAAGATAGGGTTTTTGACTAGTCCTAAAGCTAGTCATAAACAAGTGTTCCGGGTAAAAAAATCATAACTTCTTCATATGTAATCCAAATTAAGTGAGACCAATTTCATTGGAACTATTACAGCCTGTAGTTTCTTGTGTACTAGTTTTAGAATTAGATAATAAATATTGAGCACGAGGCATGATGTACAAGTTCACTCTTTTGAATAAACCATAATTGAATAAGGTCTACCATTCTCTCTATAACTTCTTTTTGGGGAGGATTCAAGGAGTGAAACTTGGATGAGTTTCAAATAATACATTGAGTAATATTATCTATAGGATGAGATTATTCCAAGAATTGAATAATTTCATAAGTTGAAGAAGTCTCAAGAAGCATTATCAAGTTCTATGTGATGGTTGGTTGATGGTAATGATTTAATGTAATGTTTTATTATCTCTCATAATTCTTGGGTGGAAGAAAGGGGCAAGGATGGAGAGGTAAAACCTCTCTTGATATTGGAGGATTGTATATTCCTCTTGGAGGTTTATCCATCCCTTTATATTTGGAAGTTGTAGCTACCTTTGGAAGTCATTACTTCCCTTGAATAATAACTATTGATTATTTCTCATATATTGTGCACGGTGTGTTGTGGTGTATTGGTGTAACTCATGTACTATTGTTCATTGCTAATTGGATATAATTGAATGGTTTTAGTATAAGTTGAAAAATGTTTTAAATTGTACTTGATACTGATTCACCCCCCCTCTCAGTATCAACAAAAACCTCATCTCAGTAGAGGTCATCAAGTGGTTGGCCCTACCAACAACGCGACACCCACATCCCTACACCATTGGATGGATCTGCCAAGGGAGATATCTCCATGTCAGCCAAGAGTTTCAATTATCATATGAAATCAAGCCCTTCAAAGATGAGGTATTGTGTGATGTTTCTCCTCTCGAAGTTTGTCATGTTCTTTTGGGCCAACCATATTTATGGAAACATCATGTTGTATATGAGTCTAGGCCTCATAGTGTTATTAATTTGAACAAGAAATTGTACACGATACCCAAGGAAGTCCCACCTAGTGCTATTTCCTTGATCTTTGCCAAGCAATGCAGGAAGGTCATCTCTCAAATGGGGAAGTTTGTCTTCTTCATTATTCACTCTCAGAATGAGTGAACGATCACAACCACATCCAGGGTCTCTATGATCGACCCCTCCACACAGCAGAAGCAAGTAGATAAGGTCATGGAAGAATGCTCAGATATCTTCTCCTCACCTATCAAGGTAACTCTGCACCGTCAAGTCAAGCACCCCATCGATCTAAACCCCAATCAACCTCTTCCCAATGGACCAATCTATCGCCTCTCTCTGTTAGAGAATGAGGAGATCAAGTGATAGATGAAGGAACTTCTCCACAAGGGGAACATCCATACTAGCTCATCACCATGCAGAATCCCAATCATGCTGGTATAGAAGAAATATGGAACTTAGGGACTCTGCATTGATTACCGATCTATGAATAAAATCATAGTCAGAAATCGGTACCCGATTCCCCGAATTGAATACCTCCTTGATCAACTCACAGAGGCCAAATACTTCAGTAACATTGATTTGAAGTCTAGCTACCATCAAGTCCCGATAGAACAAATAGATGTATGGAATACCTCCTTCAAGTCAAAGGAAGGGATTTTTGAATGTTCATTCATGCCCTTTGGTTTGAAAAATTCTCCAACCACTTTCATGAGGATGATGGATGATATCCTATGACCATTCACCAATAATTTTGTAGTGGTGTATCTGGATAACATTCTCATTTACAATAAGACTTGGGCAGAACACTTTCAACACATTCAACAGGCTTTTCACACCCTGTGGCAGCACAAAATATACAAAAACTTGGAAAAATGCTCCTTCGGCATGGACAGGGTCCATTACCTGGGCTACATCATTGATCAACATGGTGTACATGTGGATCCAACCAAGATCCAAGTCACTCATAACTGACTAGCCCCAACCACACTCACTAAGCTTTAGAGCTTCTTGGGCCTTGATAATTTCTATCGCAGGTTTGTGTTGGGATTCTCCCATATTGCATGGGCCCTCATTCAAATAACCAGGGGTGGTGGTAAGGAGAAATTTTCGTGGGGACATTTCCAACAATAAACGTTCGATGATTTGAAGTATCACTTGTGCTCATCCCTAGTACTTTCACTACCAGACTTGCAGAAGCCCTTTGAGATCAAGACATATGCTTCAAACTATGTTGTGGGTGTCATTCTCACTCAACACGGCCACCCTGTGGCCTATCATAGTGAGACACTATCGGATGTTTTCCATAAGTACCCTACTTACGAAAAAGAAATGTAATCCATTGTGAAATATTTCTGCCAGTGGAGACATTACATTCTTGGGAAGGAGACAATCATCCACACTGATCATAAGCCACTATAGTTCATGCATACATAAGGAAAATTGCATAATTACCACCATCAAAAGTGGTCCACATACTTGCAGCAATTCCACCTCAACATCAAGTATAAAACAAGAAGAACCAACCGCATCGTTGATTGCCTCAACAGACTGCCAATCATGGCACTCACCATGGTGCTAGAATCTTAAATCCATGAGACCTATGGATGGCCCCAACTCTATGAGATAGACCTAGACTTCTCCACCACCTACCAAATTTTGGGTGCAAACATGGTTGTCGATAATTTCCATCTTGAGGATGGGTTTTTTTTCCTTCTAGGCCATATCTGTGTTCCATCAAGAGAGCAAGAGAAGATGATCTGAGAAGCCCACTACAGTTGGTTGGTAGGACACTTTGGCATTGAAAAGACAATGGCAATGCTACATAAACATTTCTATTGGTCAAAAGTTTGACAGGAAGTCAACAAGTATATCAGGTCCTACACTGTCTGTGCTATTGCCAAACCGACCACTAAGAAATAGGGCATGTACACCCCTCTTCCTACACCTAAAAAGCCATGGGAATCCATCTCAATGGACTACATGTCCGGCCTCCCGACCACCAAGCGGGGAAATGGCTGTGTTTTTTTGGTTGTTTATTTCTTTTTGAAGAAGGTGATTCCGGTTGCCTGCAAAAAGAGGATCCCAATAGAGGCCACTACCAAACTCTTGTTTGAACGATTCTAGGTACATTTTGGAATACCACAAACCATTTTCTTAGATTGGGATAGTCAATTTCTCAGCACATTTTGGTTGATCCTTTAGTCACTACTGGACACCAAGCTCACCAAATCCACGGCCTTCCACCCCAGACAAATGGCCAAAATGAGGTTGTAAATCGAATGATTGTGCATATCCTACACATTTATAATTCCAAGCACCCTCGTACATGAGATGAGAGTCTTCCCTATGTCCAACATAGCTACATACGAGCCCTACATAGCTCAAACAACCACAACCCCTTTCAAGTGGGGTTGGGATTCCAACTATTGGGTTCGTAGATGTTGCACTTCCCCTTGCGGTCACCTCGAACGACTCATCTCCTGCTCCAAATGAAGCTGAAAAAGATACCTGGTTCATTGAGCAGATCCAGGACATCTGCCAACAGGTTCAAGATATCCTACAGAAGTCTAATGACAAGTATAAGTAGATCCATGATCAACATTGAGTTCCACATAAGTTTCAGATGGGTGAAAAATTTTGGTTGCACTTGCAGAAAGAACACCTTACAATACCCCATCAGAATATTTTCCCACTCCGTTATGGTACATACACCATCACCAAGGTTGTGGGGGATAATGATTTTGAGCTCAACATTCCTCCTTTCCTTGTCCTACACCCAATGTTCAACGTGGGTCTCCTTCGACCTTATTTCCCACCATTATTGGACACCTCAGAAGTAGAAAAACTACTGACACCAACAGAGCTTAACCCCGACTACATACAACATGCATCCAGTGACCATATTGTGGACACACATATCAAGGGCACTCAACAACAAAGGATCCATCTTTATTGAGTTGTCAAAGCAGGTCAGCTCCTACACCAAGGAAAGTGGCTCACCTGGGCCAAATTCAGCATAAATTTCCTCATATGATGGGGGAAATCAATGCAATGGAGACCATTCTTCCTAAGGATGGATGATTGATATAGGCGGATATCGGTGGCCACCCACCTAGTCCACTGGCTCGAAAAACAATTTTCCACCTTGGCAGTTTTTCGGGTTCCAAACTTTCGGGGTCGTTTTGAGGCCCTAAACAACGTTGTTTTGGGATTTTGGGCCCACGTAAATGAGAAAGGGACTAACCTATGCATGATGTAAATTTTTTCTCTCAATTATACCTTTCCAACGAGCTATCATGCAACTAAAACAAAGATCGTATGCAAAAGTTATGACCCTAGGAAGTTGATGTACTAACTTACTCAAACGAGGCCCACCTGACTTTTGGTGCTTCATCTCCTAGGGTTAGGTTTTTGGATGTATAGGGGTTTTGGCATTTTTTTTTATTGTAAAATTCCTTCAGAGCCTCATTGTAAAAATCTTCTTGCGAATGAGTGCAGCCATCACATCTCTTCTCAGAGATAAGCCACCACGATTCTAGCAAGCTTTTTTTCTGTTGCATTTTGCAGTTTCAGCTTATTTCCTTATTGAATAGAAAACCTATTTTACGATATCTATGTTATTCTACGTTGAGCATTTGTTAATAATCTGTAGTCATTTCTTTGTGCTCATAAAATATAGATTAGTGGTGTTGACAAACATCACATTCTCCTGCAAAAGTGTGAACGTTTTGTTTCATCCTATCCAAGAAAAAAGAACGTTTGACTCGTTAATAGGTTTTGGTAAACCATGAGTGCCCAAATGTCAGTGTAGAATGAAGCTCATAAAGTACCATGGATTTAAGTTGTGACTGTTTACTTAAATAAAAATGACCTTTGTAGTGAATCTCATGATTGTGCCAAGAGTACCCTGAGGAAACTAGAGAATTGGCCTGCAATTGTTGGATCAGATGTGAAATTTTGGGATCTTGTAGCCATTCCTGGAAAAAAGCTTGGAGCCAATCTTGTACAACGAAGGAGAGGGAAGAAAGGAACCCTTTATCTTCATATTTTCTTGAAATTGCATCAAAAACCACATTTTCTTTTCCTTTCTTGTAAATGATCTCATAATCATATCCAAAGAGATTAGTCACCCATTTTTTTTCCTCCAGGGAGGAAGGGAGTTGTTCCAAAAAATACTCGAGGCTTTGATAATCTGTCTTAAATTGGAAGCGTTTCCCCAATAGATAAGGGTGCCAAAGATCCACTGAATGCAGAATAGCCAACATTTTCTTTTCATAGATTGACTGGCCCAAATGTCACTATGATAGTTGTTTGTTGGTAAAGGATAAAGGGTGATCATATTGCATAAGGAATACTCTAATTCCTCTCTCAGAAGAATCACATTCTAGGATAAAGTTCATTGTGAAAATAAGGAAGGGCCAAGACTGGAGTGGTGCACATGACCGCCTTCAAGGTTTGAAAGGCCTGATTAGCTACTGGAGTCCAAGTGAAAAAATTATTTTTAAGGAGAGTAGTGAGAGGTGTCACAATATTTCCATAATTCTTAACAAACTTGCGATAATATCTTGTTAAACCTAGAAATCCACACAACCTTTTAAGAGTCTTTGGGAGAGGCCAATTGTGCATAGTTTAAATATTCTTAGTATCCACCTTAACAACTTCCTTTCCAACAATATGACCCAAGTACTTGACTTCCAAGTCTCCAACAAAAAATTTATATTGTTTTATGAAAATTTGGTGCTAAGAGAGTATATATAGAACTCGATCCACATGAGCAAGATGGGTTTTCCAGATTTTACTATAGATGAGGATATCATCAAAGAAAACTAAGACAAAATGACAGAGAAAAGGAAGGAATACATGATTCATGAGGCTATGAAAAGTGGAGGGAGAATTACACAAGACAAAGAGCATGACCAAAAACTCATAGTTTCCCTCATGAGTTTGAAATGCAGTATTAGGAATGTCTGCCTCATTCATATGTATCTAGTGGTAGCCAAAATAAAGATCAATTTTAGTAAAGAACTGGGCACCACTCAACTCATCCAAGAGGTCATCAATGAAAGGAATGGGAAATTTTTCCTTGTTGATGAGTTTGTTGAGGGTGCATAAGTCAGTACACATGCACCAAGATCCTTCTTTCTTAAGGACCATGATCATAGGAGAATAGTAGGGGCTTGTACTAGGAAGAATAACACATCCAGTTAGCAATTCTTGAACAATTTTCTCAATTTCTTTTTTCTAGGAAAAGGGATGATGATATGGACGAACATTGGGAGGAACGTTGTCAAGGACAAGGGGAATGGAATGATCATGAACACCACGGGAAGGAGGAATTCCCTTAGGAGTGGAAAAAACAACTTGATGTTTGGAGAGGATGGATTGGAGATATTGCGGCACAAAGGGTGTTTCAGTGGCATCGATGGCATGGATTTGTGCAATAATGCCAGAATGAAATTTTTTGAGTAGATTTTCGATGCAATTGGCACTGATGATATCTAAGGAACTTACGATTATTCCTTGGAATGTATATTTTTGTCCCTATTGGTTGAATTACATGGTTAATTATTTAAAATACATGAGAATGGGACACTGATTCCTTAACCATTTTGCACCCAAAAAAATGTCACAACCGCCCATGTCAATATAAAACATATGAGATTTCATGTGGTACTGAGCAATTTGGAGATGAACATTTTTACAACGACCCCCACATTTCATGGACCCGCCATTGGAAATCATGATTTGAAAATTATAACTGCATGAATATATCGATTAGCTTCTTGGGAAATGCAGTGATAAATAAAGTTATGGGTGCTTCCACTGTCAACAAGGATGATGACCTTCTGATGCTTAATTTAACAAATTAGCTTGAGGGTTTAGGTAGTAGAGAACCCAATGAGATCATTCATGGAAATGACCAGTTCAACTTTGATAGGGTTGGAGGGTGGGGTCATGTCATTGGGTTCAGGTGACTCAGCCACGGGGGTGGCCTCAAAATTATCTTCTGAAACATCCTCAGAGATGGCCATAAAAATATTTTGTTCCTTACACTTGTTCCAAGTAAACTATTTGTCATCACAATTATAAAAAAGGCCTTTCAGTTGGCATTCATCCATTTCTTCCCTGGTCAATTTATGGATCTTTAGTGGAGTGGAAGGCGAAGTGGTAGTGACTATTTTATGGTGAGGAATAAGGGAGGGTTTCTGTGTTTGAGAAGATACAAGAGGTTGTGCTTCCTTCACTCTTTTAGTAGCTTCCACCCAACTCTGAGGCCGAGCCATGAGGACATGGGTACAAATATCATCCTTGAGGCCATTGATAAATCATTCTCAGAAAAAAGAATCATACATGCCCTCTCTACGGAAATCCAATCCCTCAAAAGCAACTATAAAGTCTTCCACTGTACCAAATTGTTTCAACTTTGTCAAATGGCCTAAATGGTTGGTGT
Organism: Picea mariana; assembly: GCA_032191745.1. Classification (NCBI taxonomy): domain Eukaryota; kingdom Viridiplantae; phylum Streptophyta; class Pinopsida; order Pinales; family Pinaceae; genus Picea; species Picea mariana. Next base: position 122,401 of record JASDQU010106670.1, on the reverse strand, counting down.
CAGTGTCAATTAATTCATAAATCTCTGCCACAAATTGTGTCCAAGACACATACCCTTGGCGAGCATTTTTTCTCCATTGCCAACATTCTTGATCTAGATGGATGACATCATTATGGAATTTAGCCAACTCATTTATAATGTCATACAAAGAGAAATAATGTTCCATTTGAGTTACCTAACTAGTGGGATTTCAGCTATCAAATTTTTTCACATCCACACATGGAAGGCGTAGGTCATGATGAAAGTGATGGGGATGAAAAGTCTGGGAATTAGAGGAAGTTTCACCTTCGAAGTGAAAATGTGGCTCAGAGGAGGGAATATCTACAGAGACATTCAACTTGGCACAGATCATGGTAGTGAAGGATGCAAACTGGGTAGCAA
>JASDQU010106670.1:63979-74628 GCA_032191745.1 Picea mariana | reverse complement strand
ATTTAGGTCATATCATTTTCGGTGAAGGAATTTCTGTGGACCCAGAAAAGGTAAAGGCCATTATGGAGTGGCCAGTGCCGAAAAATGCCCATGAGGTGAGAAGCTTCATGGGGCTAGCAGGTTATTATCAGATATTTGTGGAAGGGTTCTATAAAATAGCGAAACCCATCACCACTTTGCAGCACAAGGGGGTCAGGTATGAATGGACAGGAGAATGTGATAGTGCATTCATTGAGCTTAAGACGTTACTAACTAGTGTGCCAATTCTATGAGTGTCAGATATGGAAAAGGACTTCACAGTTTGCACGAATGCCTCGAAGCAAGGGTTGGGGGTCGTGCTAATGCAGGATGGAGTGATAACTTATGCATCAAGGAAGTTGAAGAAACATGAAGAGATTTATGCTACTCATGATTTAGAGTTCGTAGTTGTAATGCTAGCTCTGAAACTTTGGAGGCACTATCTTGTGGGGAGAAACTTTGAGCTCAAAATAGACCATCAAAGTTTAAAACATCTCTTCACTCAAAGGAATCTGAATGCCAGGCAAAGGCGATGGAGTGATTTTATGAGTGAGTATGATTTTGGTATTTCATACATCAAGGGAGAGGAAAATGTGATCGTAGATGCCTTGAGTAGGAGACCACGTGTCTTCTCCTTGGTACCCTTAAAAGTCAATATGAGGGAATGTGTGTTGACGCAACTCCAAGGAGACAGTTGGTATTTAAAGGTTACTTCAAACCTCCAGAGTGGGAGGCAATTAAATCCAAAATATGAAGGATATAGTCTGGAAGCAGACGGACTGTTAAGATATCAGGGAAGGATGTACATCCCTGAAAATGGGGGTATTCAAAGAATCATACTGAAGGAAGCCCATAGAGCATTTTATTGTGCGCATCTGGGTGTGAAGAAGATGTATGCATACATGAGGAAGCTCTTCTTCTGGGTAGGCATGAAGCGCGATGTAGTCCATTTCATCACCAAATGCCTAGAGTGTCAACAAGTGAAAGCCGACCACCATCACCCGGCAGGCCTCCTACAACCACATGATGTTTCTATGTCCAAGTGGGAAGTCATTTCTATGGATTTTGTTGTGGGGTTGCTGCTCACATCTCATAGACACAATTCCATTCTTGTGATAGTTGATAAGTTAACCAAGAGTGTTCATTTTATTCTGGTTAGAGACACTTACGATGTCACTGATGTGGCACGTGTATTTGTAAGTGAGGTCATCCTTTTGCATGAGATACATAAGAAGATCATTTCAGATAGGGATTCTAGATTCACTTCTAGGTTTTGGACAAGTTTGTAGTCAGCGTTGGGGACTCGGTTGAACTTAAGCACAACTTATCATCCTGAAACAGATGGGAAAACTGAGAGAGTAAATCAAGTCATGGAAGACATGCTTAGGATGTATGTCATGGATAATCAAATCCATTGGGAGAAGTACCTACCTTTGGTAGAGTTTGCCTACAATAACAATTTTCATAGCTCCATCGGAATGCCACCCTATGAAGCTCTGTATGGAAGGACATGCAGAATGTCATTGAGTTGGGATAGATTAGAAGACCGAGTAACAGTTGGGCCAGAATTGATTCAAGAGATGGAGGAATAGTTGATTCATATTAGGCAGAGACTAAAGGCACCACGAAATAGGCAGAAAAGTTATGCGGATGAACACAGGACCTACCGAAGTTATGAAGTGGGAGACTAGGTTTTCATTCGTATCAAGACTAACAAGAGTACCATACAGTTCGGGAAAGGGACAAATTTGTCACCTAGATTTATAGGACCATTCAGAATCCAAGAGAAAATTGGACCTGTTGCCTATCATCTCGTATTGCCACCCCACCTGCATAAAACTCATAATGTTTTTCATGTATATGTTTTACGTCATTATGTTGCTAATGAATCACATAAGCTAAATTGGAAGGAACTGCAGGTATCGGATGCGGGAACCCTCAGGGTAGAACCGTTACGCATATTGGACCGTAGAGTCCAACAGCTCAGGAACCGTCTGGTAGACCAAGTTAAGGTCCAGTGGGACAAGTATAGTCCAGGATATGCTACTTGGGAGGATGCCAAGACACTACGACGAGATTATCCCTCACTTTTTTGACCACCTCGAGAATGTGTTTCTCGAAGGTTGGGTGTATGTAACACCACCTTTTGACTTAGACAACTAGGATTACTTGAGGCCTAAACACCTTTATTTTCTATTTACAATGAAACTATTAAATGATACACTTGAAATTTTAAGATGTATGAATCTTTATGAATGTTTAAATGTTATTGATGATGATGGATATCATGCGATAAATTGTGAGAATGTAAATTTTATGAATGTTTAAATGTTATTGATGATGATGGATATGATGTGATCTACTATGTGAATGTAAATTCTATGAATGTCTAATTTTTATTGATGATGATGGATATAATGCGACATATTGTGTGAATGAGAATCCTATGAAGGTGTAAATGCTATTTGAATGTTGTTGGATATGATGCAATCTATTTTGTAAATGATAATTTTATGAATGGGTGTCGAAATTGAATTATGGGATATTATGAGATCTATTTCTAAACTTGAAAACTTTGATGTTAAGTTGTTGGTACATGGATACTAAATTGAAAGTATGGTTGTATGCAATTATATGATGATAATACATAGAAATGTATGAGTTTGTGTTACAGACTAATCTGCAGGTTATGGGTTATGAAATATCTAAGGGATAATGATGATGAAAGTGGATGTCATGACCACTAGTTGAGAAACATTATGGTATGAATCTTTGTATGTGAAATTATATTGGTTTGGATGCATTGCTATGATATGTGGACCAGTGCAGGATTTCAGGTGGTGAGACTTCCCAAAACTGAATAAACGATGATAAAACTCCCAGCAACATGGTGCCACTGTAAATTCCATTATAGGGTGTGGACCTTAGTTATGATTAGGAGGGGTGGAGGCATTTCCCACCGTGTATCCTCCAAAACTTGAAGTCATGGGAGGACGATGTTAGCCCATGCTCCCCTAGACGTGTGATGATGACTGTCAGTTGCCTGCTAGGGAAGCTTGGTCAAGGGAGTGACACTTCCACTTACGGGTTCTATTTGGAGTTAGGTCAATTTAGTTGATGCTCCAAGATAGTCCAACAGAGGAAGGATAGGAATGGAATATGAAAGTAAGTTAGGGAGGAAGGATGAGTAGAAATAGTTGAGAGTGTATGGAGATTTGTCTTATGGTGGAATTTATTGTTTTCCTTCTGAAAAAAAAATGTGTGTATGTGAATATTCATAATTACATAACTAAACCACAGTGGTCTAAATAAAATTGTTGAACTAGATAATTGTAATTAAAGGATTTCACAAACATTTGATTGGTTTATTGTCTTTTATAAAAGAATAGTCTTGTTGATTGGATTGGATGCATAGATAAATTACTATAAGGGTGATACTTATTGATTATTAGTACATGCACGATACTTGTATGTACTAGCTACACATGCATTTCTTGTACATGTACACTAGTATGTATGAGTTTTCTTGGCTTACTTACTAATAATGTCGGTTAATTGTTATGGATGTGTGAACCATGTGTCTTTTCCCTGATATCATAAAATACTTTAACTTTGGGATGAAGTTTCCTAAAGGGTGGGTGTATGTAACAACCCTAGTTAAATAATTGCTTAAGGTTTATCAAGTATAATTAATTAATAATTAACTGTCCTAATGTGTATTAGTTAAGTAATGATTAATTATTAATAATATTAATTAATTAATCAATTATTATCTATTGTTTAATATATGTTGATTAATTGATTAACACATCTAATGTTTAGGATAAAGAATTAAATACTTAATAACTTTTAATTCATTATTATAAAACTTTACGTATGACAGGGGATAGGGTATTGAATGGAGAGATAAGGTAGTAAATGGAGGGATAAGGTGGGTGGAATTAAATGAAGGAGGAGGCGGTGAATGGGGATATGAGGGGGGCAGAGGCCTTCGGGAGAGGATTATGAAATTTTGGAGGAGGAAGCATTATTGAGAGGGAAGGATTGTATTTTCTGTGGGGTATTTTCTAGTTTGGTCTAGAGGGTTTGGGTGGATTGTTACAGGGGTGCACCAGGTTGCTGGGAGTTTTGGGCTCGGGGGCCAGGAATCCTCACGGAATCCTGGAGCTAGGGAGCCAGACAGGCTTTGTTCCTAGCTGGCAGGGAGGAAGATTCATTTTTGAGCAGAGTTTGGATAGAGCAACAGAAAGGACAACCTAAGAGCGGGAATTTAGCATCAGACAGAGGTAATTTTATTTATGTATTCTCATGAATATGTGGTCAATATGTGGTTGTTACGTAATCTTATTTACATGCTATTAATAAATCTAATTTATGCTGAATAGTAAATGATTATAGGTTATGATTAAATTGTACAAGATATAATATGTTTTTATTCAATATTTTAGCTTGTGTTTTATAAGGCTCTGTGGGGACAGACACCTTACAATTTAAGACTCATAATAACAGTGCCATTTCCATTAATGAGATAAAATACAGTTATGTTTGTTTGAATTTTTGAGGTAATGTCTTCTACCAGGCACCATCTCACCAATATTTTCTTGAGAATTAAACTTTAAAAGTCAACAAGTAAAAATTGGGTCGATAGAGTTTTATTATGAAAATTGTTTATTTTTTTTATTAGCTTTATCCAATGCTTATTTGTTTAACAGGAACATTGAAGATCGAGAAATTTATTGAAATAAACACATATGCACATAGAAATGTTCATAATACATTATGGTTTAAGTGATAAGATCACTGGGTTACTGGTAGATCGGAGTATCGATAGTCCATTACTTATTATAGAAGTGATATGTTGTAAAAATCTTGATCTGATGCCATCGGGACACCGAGAAATGGGGTAGAAGTACTAAATATTTGTTAAAGATTCAAGATCAAGTCTGACCTGGTATCGTTTATCCGAAATATGTGTAATATTTATTTATCAAGATGAAAAGAAAGTGATTTGATATCATTGGTCGATCGAGAGATTAGTGAATCGAGAGATTCAAAAATTTATTCGAACTTAAAACTGCAATAAATCTTGATCCGATATAATCAGTTCATCAACCATCGGGATACCAGGTGAGTTTTTACTTAAAATGAACAACATAAAAAGTCATAAAAAACCATCAAAAGTAAGCACATATCACAACAAAATGATAAAGGAGTTCACCCCTCTCTTGGGTTACATCTCCTGGTCTAGCTTCCAATGGATCATTTTCATTATATGCTCAAAGTGTTAAAATCAATTCTTTACAATGCTCAAAATGAAAAATAGATGGATTCAATGGCTCCGGAATGTCCAAAAACCAATAGTTGGTCACTTCCTACACCTGGTTTGGCCAATAATTGAGAAAAATACACTTCCTGGAAGTTGTGCCTGATAACTTGTTGTCTCTGCTCGCCAAAATGCACCTATGTGTAAATGAATCTGACTTTGTTTTTTTTCCCGTGCCTAAACCTAACACACGTGTCGTACCTCAATTCGAGAAAATTTGTCACACCATTAGGGGGGATAGTGCCTTTATCGATAGAGGTTGTGGTCGTGTGGCCCCATGTGGCCAAGAACTGACCTATAAATATGCACTCGTTGGCTAGTCTGTTGGAAACCGTGCTTTGGTCGTATGGAGGTGTAGAGTTTCATGAACGAGGGCTGGGGCTAATCCCTGACCCTTTTTCCACCTGATGTAGCCACCATTCAACTTTAAATAAAATATTTAACAAATAGTGGTTAAGTACTAATGTAGGTGGGCTAGTAGCCTGGCCTTTGCAAAGGCTTTACCCATGCCCGGAGTTCGTGGGTTCGATTCTGGTGGAGACCAAACAAAATTTTACATAACCAAAGGGGTTCCACATGGTGGCCCTTGGCTAGGACATGTGGAACCCTTTCATTATCCCTTGTAGACTGACACATGTCAGTCCAGGATTGGTCCACGTCTTACCCATGTACAATTAGCCTTCCACGTCACCACCTTCCATGTCAGCTGCTAAGTCACCTTTCCATGTCATCACACCCTGGCATGTGTCTATTCCATGTTAGTAGTATGCTCGTACAGACTATACGATCAACTTCCACGTGGACTATACAAACTGTACGAACTGTGTACAATCAACATTTTCCTATTTGGGAAAATAGACAAAACACAATATCTCTCTCATATGAACTCCTTTTGAGCCTGTTCAAGTTGCGTTGGGTTCATGAGGACAATATATACGCAGTGAATCTATTTTTGAGCAATTTTGAGAACTTTGATTTTTGAGCATTTTTTGATCCCCTGGATCACTCCTCCCCATTGGGAAGCTTTTGAACCTCTAAAAGACTACTTTCAGTCAATCTGATGATGAGGGTACAGTTCCCTCACCTTTCCAACCTCAATCCTTTTATCTTTTCTTGGATTTGTGCTTTTGAGACCAGCATGAAGGTACTCCACATTCCCTCGTTTTGAAGTTCTTATCTTTCTGTCAAGGATTGTATCCTCATGTAATTCTGAAAGATATTATGGTGAGAAGTTATCTATGGAAGGAATATGAACATGCTCTCCTTGATCATCAATTAAATGAGGCTCATACAATCTCAAATTCTCAACATTAACAAATTCATACATTTGCATATAAGGAGGCAAAGCCAAACATAAGGCATTGCTACCAATCTTTTCAAGAATATTGAAAGGTCCATATCTAATTGGTTTCATCTTTTTACCTTCTCCTTTAAGCCTCTCTTTTCTAATTTAAAGCCAAACTTCATCTCCAACTTGGAATCTATGATCAACACGATGCTTGTCATGTCTTGTATTGTACTTGGCTTGACTCTTTTCCAACTATTCTTGTACCATTTGATGCACCAACTGAATTTGTTCAATGAAATTATTTTCTCTATCAATGTCATAATGACCATCAATAGCAATATATTCCCCAAAGATAAAATCTAAATTCGATTTTGGAAAATAACCAAAACATGCCTCAAATGGAGATGTTTGATTCGATGAATGCTTAGCTCGGTTATAAGCATGTTGAATGTAGTGTAGGTGCTCATCCCAAAGCTTAGGACGTTTTCTGAAATAACCATGAAGAATATGTACTACTGTTCTATTCACCACTTCTGTTTGACCATCAATTTGTGGATGAAATGATGTGCTCTTTTTCAACTTGGTGTCCATGAGTGCTCATAAGATTGAACAAAATTTCCCAATAAATCGAGAATCTCTATCGGAAATAATGGATTTGGGAAACCCAAAATGTACCCAAACATGTTGAAACAACATTTGTATCGTTTGTTTAGATATAACCTGCTTCTTACAAGGCATCAAAATACACATTTTGCTAAAACGGTCAACCACAACATAAAGATAATCATGATTCTTTTTAGACATGGGTAATCCTCCTACAAAGTCCATGGAAATTCTTTCCTAGGGATGAGAAGGAACTAAAAGTGGAATATACAATCCTAACTTTTTGTTTCTAGGCTTACTTGTAGCACATAAAGAACACACTCTTACATATCTTGAAACACTTTCATTCATTTTAGGCCAATAACAATACCTTTGCAAATTAGACACCATCTTGCCTACACCAAAGTGGCCAGAAATAAGAGAAGAATGTGCTTCCCTTATGATGTTGACTCTTTCACCCTGTGGGATACATAGCTTGCCAAGATGATACAAAAGCTTATCATGCACATGGTAATCCAATTCCTCAACTAGGTTAGAATGACACAAAGTTGCATAAACCTCTTTAAAATCATCATCTAAATCATATTGTTCAACATAGATGTCATGCATGGTAGAATTATGCTTAAGAATAATTGAAGAACTAACAATAGGCCTAGAAATCATATCAACAACTTTGTTATAAATTCATTTCTTACACTTGATAACCAAGTATAATTGTTGTAGTAAACCCATCCATCTGAAATTCCTTGTTTGTTGTAGCTTTGTTTGTGATTGTATGTATTGCAATGGTTGATGATCTATGTGAATAATGATTTATTTTCCCAACAAATAATGTTTCCATTTTTTCACACTTTGCACCAATGCATACAACTCCTTATCATATGTAGGATAATTAATCACAACACCATTAAAATTTTCAGAATGAAAACAAATGGGCTTACCATGTTGCAACAAGACTGCTCCCATGGCATAATTTATTGCATCTGTTTGTATCTCAAATGGTTGTCTTAAATTTGGAAGTGCAAGAACTGGAGCTGAACTAATCTTCTCCTTCAATGCATCAAAATATTTTTCTTGCTTGCCTCCCCATTAGAAAACTTGCTTGATTCTTGTCACTACATGTAATGGAGCTGCAATTGAAGAGAAGCTACAAATAAACTTTCTCCAATATTGGGATACTCCTAAAAATATTCTTACCTCTATTACATTGTTGGGCTTGGGCCAATCCAAAATGACTTTGACCTTTGAAGGATCTATTTTTATTTCTCCTCCTCCAACAATATGTCCCAAGTAAACAAGTGAGGTCTTTCCAAACTCACATTTAGACATATTTAAAAACAAATTGTATTTCTTCAAGACGTCTAAAACTTGCTTCACATGCCTAACATGCTCTTCACGAGATTTGCTAAATATCAAAATTTCATCCAAGTAGACAATTACACAATCATCAAGAAAAGGCCTTAAAACATCAATAATAACTCTCATGAATGTTGCATGAGCATTACAAAGCCCAAATGGCATAACCATCCATTCAAACAAACCTTAATTTGTTTTGAAAGTTGTCTTCCATGTGTCTCCTTTAGCAATCCTAATCTGATGATATCCACTTCTCAAGTCCAATCTAGTAAAATACTTAGCATCTTTCAATTGATCAATCAAAACATCAATCTGAGGAAGAGGATAGTGATTCTTTACCGTAATCTTGTTCAAGGCTCTGAAATCTACACACATGCACCATGTACCATATTTCTTTGGTACTAAAACAATTGGTGAACTGCATGGTGATGTGCTTGGCATGATAACCCCTTTGTCAAGAAACTCTTGGATTTGTTTTTTAATTTCAGCATTCTCCATGACTGACATCCTGTACATACCAATGTTTGGAAGAGGACAATCTTGCTGCAATTGAATCTCATGTTGGATATCTATTTTAGGAGGCAATCGTTTTGGTTCCTGAAACATATCATCATATTGGTTAACAAACTCATATGAATCAGATTTTAACTTTGCATCACAACCTTGGAAAGATTATTTTTGAACATTGTTTTTTGGTTTGATCATCAAGAGTACAAATTTATTACTAGCATTGACTAATCTCTTTATTTGTACATCATTTACAAGTGACACATTCAACTTCTTTGTATGCTCTCTAACAATGTACTCAACTCCATTTTAAAAAAAATGATATTTGTTCTCATGGCGATGAAATATGGCTCTCCTATCATATAAATATGGGCTTCCCAACACAATACCACAAATATCCAATGGAATAACATCAAGTTCTACCTCATCTATAAAGTTTGCAGTGATGGAAAATCTAAGTTTACATATTCTTGTCACATGCAATTTGGCATTGTCACATATCCAACCTAGAGGATATGGTTTAGGATGAGGAGTAGTTTCCAAATGCAATTTCTTGACTGTCTTCAGAAATGAGGTTTTCTTGAGATCCAGTATCAAATAGAGTATCTATCTTGGTATGCTTTGAAATTAACCTTATGTGGAAAATCTCTATTATTTCTTTTTCATGTCGAGTTTCATTGAGTCTACTACTTGAAGAACTAGTACTTGCAATAGAGTCCTTACCTTGAAAAATCATGGCTGTGATTTTTGTTTCATCTCCTGAATCGGATCCTAAATCATGTTGTGTAGTTGTAGCAGTCTTTGGTTTAGTTTTGTTGTTGAATTTTTTGGGTCACTTTTCAGGATGAAGTTTCCAACAATGGTCTTCATCATGGCCATGTTTTGAACAATGTTTACATGTGATTTTTTCTCCCTCTTTATTGACTGAAGCATTCTTCTTTCCATTTCCTTTGAATTTCTTGTTTCCTTTGTATCCATTATAAAATAGCTTCTTTATTCCCTCTTGAGGATCATTCCTCCCTCTTTCTTCCAAATTAGTCTCTTGTACACAAACTTCATCTAGATTTGTAGGGTTAAACATGAGAATTGTGTGTCTCAAATAGCTATGCAATCCTCTAATGTATTTGAGTAAAGTTTCTTGAGAAGATAAATCTATACCCAAAATCAAAGATCTTCTTATAAATTCTTGAGCGTAGCTTTGCACATTTTGTTGGACAACTGAGAGGGGGGGGTGAATCAGTTGTTACCGTGCTTAAACAATTATGCTTCTTTTAAACTCTTTGTAGAAACACTGAATGATGATCACATTAATGAAGGGAAATAAACTATGGCACATTCCACATCAGTCACACATATATGAGAAACACAGAGACATATTTTTCTCGAGGAAACCCATACAGGGTAAAAACCTCTTTTTCTTTATATGATAAGTAATAGTTAGATTCTTTACAGTATCATACATATGAGAACCAACTCATAATGAGGCTACAACCTCTGTTTTGCAAGATGCTACTTGCTGAGAGCACCAACTCTCTGTTTTCTCTAGCACCCACT
>JASDQU010106670.1:24699-55911 GCA_032191745.1 Picea mariana | reverse complement strand
AAACTTAAAACCATCACAAAACATTGATTTGCACATACTTGGTGTAGCTATGATGAATTGATATAAAATCCTTCAAAACTTCTTCAAAATGGTTAAATATACATATAATGCCAGTACAAAAATGATTAAATTAGCATCATTAATTAACTAAATCACGAGCCTAACATTACCCCCACACCTAAGATTTTGCAGGTCCCACTGCAAACAAAAATGAATTGCCCAATATAACTAGACTTGCTGAGAAGGGGATGGATTAGCTTTAGAATATTCTTTCCCTAAAGACTTTGTCTTGGCCCTCTTGTGGTGTTTCAATTGTGCACGGAGGCTACGATTGTCATTGGTCATTTGGTCAACCAATATTTGGAGAGAATTCACCTTTGCTTGTAGTATTGAATTTTCATGGTGGAGATGTCTATCCATGGTCTTCCTCTCTTCCAATTGTTGCAAGAGCTGAACATTCTCCTGTTGTAACTTTTCAATGGTTGGAGCATGATCATATATCTCACAGGAGGGCTTGGATCCCTTGAAGGATGTAGAGAGTCTATCAGTTTCAGTATTTGGTGTAGGCATCTGTGAGGTAGGAGTAACAGGGAGTTTATGAGGGGAAATGGGTTCAGATTTTGTTTCTCTATCAGGCTCCAATTATTCTGCAGAAACTTACCTAATTCTTTTATGGGGCTTTCAAGATCAAAATATACTTGGATAGGATCTGAAGTGCCTGTGTGTTTTACATTAGACTTCCCACTTGCATTTTGGGTACTTTTTCGAAAAGATCCTCTTTTTAATCGATTATCTCATCTCCTATTTGTGGGGACTTCAGGGAAATGTTGTTGAATTGCCTCTTGTAACTTTTTGGGTTGAGGATCAATAGGTGTTGAGGGCATCAGATAATTATCAATAGAATTTTTATTCTTCTTGCCTGATGAGGCTGCAGGGGAATCAACAAGTTTCTTGGTCTTGTGTCCAAGTAGAGAAATAGCTTGAGTAGGAGGGTTTGGAGTCTTTGGAGAGTGAGGCTTGGATGGAGTAATAGTCCCTAAATAAAGTGAATTCTTGATGGTATTGACTGTGATATGGGGGTTTGAAAATTGATAGATGAATTCATCCCATCTCTTCCCCTATTTTGTCAACTCGATTATGACAAGCAATTTGATGAGGTCATGGTGGAAGAGACTGTTATGAGGATTGGCCACATTCTTTCATACTTGGGAATAAATTTTCTCAATACTTTTCAAGAAGTAAAAAGGAAAATCCAGAGGCTTGTTAATATTTGAAATGAGCTAACAGACGAAAATGGCAAGATTTGAAAACATAGTATCTACTTTCACTATGTCAACAAGACATTGAAGACACCATTGCAGCATAATTTGAAAAGGATAGAGAGTATTGTCTTGGTAGAGTCAATGACCACCTGGAGGTGCTTCTGAAAAAGGACAATAGGGACATCAAGCTTTAGATACACATGGCCATGCACTACTACATCAAAAAAATGGATTAGGAAAAGTCACTCAAAAGTGTTCTACAAGACTACACTACGCTTTTGACTCTGTTTTTGGTCATCATTTTCAAAAGAGGTTTTTGACCAAATAAAGCTGAATTTTGGAAAACCAAAGGAGATTTTTTCTAATTACATACCAAATCACAATAACCTCCTTCATTTTTTACACAGGTATTATATATTGAGAGATATTCAAATTTCTTGGAGACCTATTTCAGAAAATCAAATTCTCCAATTTAATTTCATGTTTTAGTAATTATTTTCAAAACAGGTTTTTAAACAAATAAAGATGAATTTTGGAAAACCAAAGGAGGATTCTTCTAATTAAATACAAAATCATAATAACCTCCTTCAGTGTTTACACGGGTATTATATATTGGGAGATATTCAACTTTCTTGGATACCTATTTCAAAAAATCAAATTCTCCAATTTAATTTCATGTTTTAGTCATTATTTTCAAAACAGGTTTTTGACCAAATAAAGATGAATTTTTGAAAAAAAAAGGAGTTGTTTTCTAAGGAAATACCAAATAATAATAAACTCCTTCAGTATTTACATAGGTAGCATATAGTGGGATATATTCAACTTTCTTGGAGGCCTATTTCAAAAAATCAAATTCTCCAATTTAATTTTTCGTTTTAGTCATTCTTTTGTGACACATATTCCAAGAACATGAGAATGAATTTCACAAAATTGAGAGAGTTTTGTCTTAAAAAAAAACTTATATACAAAAACCTCTCCCCTTTTGTAAAATGGGTTATGTTTAAAGATTTATCGCTTCATCTTTGACCCCTATATTTTCGTTGCACTTCTGTCATAGTCGTTGTGCTTTTGGACAATTTGTTTTCAAATCAATTTTGAAGGGGTTAGATGTAGGTTTTTGCTTGGATCAGTGAGTCCAGGGTGTATATGACATATTCAGCTTTCCATTCATAACTTTTTCATTAAAAAAAAAAAACTCATCGAGAAAGGCCTCCAAAACCTGTTGCTCTTTTGCTACAATTTGCTACCACTTCCATGCTTTCCTATGATTGTTTCATAAGATTATAAGAAGAATTAAAAGTTATTTTCTTTGTTTTGGATGAAATTTCCATGTTATGTTACACCTTCTTCTGATAAATGGAATCATGATCTCATTGCCATGTTGAAACTCACCACATCTACCCTATACACAATGACAAATCCTAAATGCTATTGTGTATACCTACCTTGCCCCATTCTATCTTTGCAACTCATCTTTTGGAAACCTTGGCCTAGATCCCTAGACCTAGAATCTCATCCAGAAAACTCCAAATCAGAACCACACTGAGCTAATTACCTAGCCTAATACAGATCCACTTAACCTTGTTCCTCTGTTCATAGGTGTGTAACACAGATCTGTAGTAAGTTTAACAATGTGTTATCTATTTGTAATTTTCACAAAGAACTAGTTAAGAAGTCTTTCAAAGAAATGTACAACAGGCTTATAACACACAATGATGTCAATGGTATATAATTTAGCATTTCAATAAAAATAACTGCTGATATAATAGCCCATAATATCATGAAAACAATATAACAAAAATTTTACAAAGATTCTACTTCTTCTTCTCATGGATTATAGATATGCAGTTTTTGTCATTTGTCAGCTCATGAAACCCCTCCCCCACGCCTAAGTATTGTGACACCTCACAGTAAAAAATATAGGGAACCAATCAATTCTCTCAATAGCCTAAGATTTACAGCTTGTTAAGTGTAGAGATAAATTTCACATATCAGTCTGACGAGATAGTTAGAATATGGCCCCACCTATAGGATAGAATATCCTACATATAGTTAAGAAGAGGTAGGCGAGAGATGCTTAAGATAGTATTAAAGTTAGTTACTAATGGCAGATTTATGGAGTTCATTGACCTTATCTTAACCATGCATACTTCTTGTCAGCTTTGTCTACAAGTAATTCCGTACATCAGGACAAGTTTAAGATTTAGGAATTTTTTTTGTTAATTTTTTTTTCAGATTATCATCCTCGCTAAGTAGAATGCCCCGCTACCAGCAAGCCATTTCAGTACTCCAATGGGTTTACCTAGTCATACCATAGGCTGGTACCTGCTACCAACAAACCTGTTCAGTATCTAGGTAGGTTAGCCTCTTACACCCTCAAAGATTGGTCCACCATATTTTATGATTTTGATATAAAGATTGTTTTTTGGCAAGAAGATGGGGAGACAACTTTGAAAATTTTATTTAAGACTGTGATGGTATTTATGTTAGAGGATGTCTTTCCTTTATGTATTCCTTAGAGATTGTCTTGATGTAAGGGGTACTTAAGAGAACATAGACTATCTAAAGATATGGTATAATCAAGCATTTTTAGTGTGTAGTGGATGGTACCATTGGGAAAGAACAAAAAGGTATCTTTAGGCTCAACTCACTTTTTTTTTTTTAAGTTATTGTGATGTTTCCATGGCTAACCACTAATCAGACATCCCTGTTACTCTTTAATAAATATACTTTACTCACTTACTTAGGTTTCTTGGGGAAACTGTATGAGTAACCTCTAAGTTTGATAGTCAAGGTATCACTTCCTTATATCCTCTAGTGGTGGAGGTTAAGAGGATCTGCTATTAAATATGCCTTGAGAAAAAGAAGATGGAAATCTTAGAAAAAATGTGGCTAATTACAAGAAGTCATTATTCAATTGATGCTTAGCAGACAACAAGGTTCAAATATAGCAATACTTTTTGAAGGAAAATACCTCCCTTTTTGTCTCCTTGAAATTGCCTACTCTTGGTGAAATAAATACCCACAAAAATCTCTAGAATTGTTTGTCAAAAACCACACTCTAAAATATCAAAAACTGATGAGATCAATGAGATCAAGTCACAGGAACATGTATATCATAGTTCTTTTATTAAGAAGAAAATGTAAAATGAGGTTGCATTAGACTTTAAGATAAACTAACAACATGCAGTTTTTTATTTACTATCCTACCCTACCTAAAAAGAAAGGAAACTATTTATTCAAGTGTAAGAACTTTCCCAATGTAACCATGTGCGAAGAAAGATAAGAAACATACCCATATCTGCATATGATAAATTTACCACAACTATTACTTGGATATGAAGAACCAACCAACCTACTTGTTTTGGCATCAGAAGGTGTTGAAGAAGACAATAGTATTGTGGCATGATGACCTCTTGAAACCAAATTTTAATGTAATCTTGATGTTTATCAACAATTATTTCTATGCTCTCCTTCATCATGTTATGCAGATCCTCTTCTTATGGATGATTGATTTTTGAAGTACATAAAGGATCTGTTGATATGGATGTTGATAACTCCTCAATCTCAGGTCTTGGTGATTGCTCTCCACTGGATGTAGTCCATTATTTTTGAGCTTCCTTCACAATTTGGCAAGGAAAATCATTTTGTATCTTGTAGGACCTTGATTCTTCTAATATTTCTGGAGAGGTAGATACACTTTTGGCTGCTGCCAAAATATGTTCTTCTTGAAAAGAAGAAATCTCAATTGCTGCTAGGATTTGAAAAAGTTCCCTCAAGCTAATGGTTTCTTCTGAGTTCATCTTTCCATTTGATAAAACTTGGTTCACACAAAGATCAATGTTTGGGGTTCTTACAACACCCAAGGATTAGTGTCTAGGGTTTAAAACATCCAAAAGTTTTTATTATTATAGATTTTTTTAAGTTTTTAATCACAACTACCTAAAAGATGAAAGACATATTTAAAGAAGATTTGTGCAAACCAAGCACACCACGCTTGCAAAAAATAAATCACACTTACGGGAAATAAATCAAAGAATAAAATAAAATACGATTGGAGGAACAAAATCAAACTCACACGTGTATGAAAGTAAACATACTGGAAGGAAAAATAAACAGACTTTGCGAAAGGGAAGCACACTTGCATGAAAGAAATAAAACTTGCATAAAAGAAATAAAAGAAAACACTCTTGCAATAAAATAAGTACATTGGAAGGAAAACTAAATTGCAGGAAAGTAAACACACTATGTAGGAAAGAAAACACGTTTGTGGAAAAGTAAGCACATTATTCAGGAAAGAAAACATACTTGTGGGAAAGTAAAAAAGCTGAGAAAAGTAAACAAACTAAGAAAATTAAGTAAACTTGCAAAAAAAGTAAACACTCTTGCGGAAAGGAAACAATAAGGCTTTGGAGCGACCCATTAAAATGGATGCTCATGTTCTTACCTCTCATCTTAAAGTTTCTACTCCCCCTTGTTGTGTAATTAAAGGAAACCTACCTACCTAAGCTCTATCGCTTTTAGCACCTCTCCGACAACGACACCAAAAATGTCGAGTAAAATATATGCTATCTATTTTGACATTAAATTGTCAACCTGGGGCTTGTAAGCTTTGAGGTGCCATCACTGTATATGCAGTTCTAGAGCTCTAATCTAGCCTAGCCTAATCTAATGTTGATAAACTCAAATAATGAAAGGCTCTAAGAAATTCTAGAATTATGAACTATTTACCCTAAGAAACTTCAAACAAGGAATTGATGGACTATTTCTAAATAAGCAAATAACAATCTATTCTTAAAGCTAGTTAATCTATTCAATTTCTTTTTAAATAAGCAAACAACAAGTAAATAAKCAAGTAAGAAACTAATCTATCTATCTCTGAATGGAMAAGAAAGTAAGMAATTAYTCTATCAAAACTATCTYGACAACTTAACTCTATTCTTAAAGAAACTCACAACTATTTCTATCCAATAAAGCATAAACATTAATTCAAACCCATAACTAACACTAATTAGAAATTCTAATTCAAAACAACATTGAAAATAGTCCATATCGAAATCTACAAACTCAAGCAAAGCTATAAACTCATAAACTCGTAATTGAAAATCTTAATTTGAATTCACTCTTCTAATTAAAAATTACAATTCAAATCCATAACTGAACTAATCCTATCATTAAAACTCAGATTTCAAAACTAGAATGATTTTAGAAAACATAATCCTAAAATCCATTTCTACCCTAGCATACTAAAACATGATTGATAAGCAAAATAGATCTATGAAAGAATAATTAAACTGAGAATTAAATCAACTAATAAAACTTGTAATTATTTATCCATCGAAGCTGCAAAAGAAACTCTATCTAAACTAATCCTCTGTTTTAAAGACTACTATGTTTTAAGTTGCAGAAATCATTTTAAACTTCAATACATTATTTAAGTTAGTAACCTGTAGGCCAATTGTTAGGAAATAAGAAACGTAGCATAACAAATAACCAACTCTTATAAGCAATCTGCAAAAGATGAATTAAACAATTAAATTGTAAACAACAAATACAACATTTAGATTTACAAAATACATGTAACAAAGAAATGAAATGAATTTTAACTACACAACTAAAATACATGAGCTATCTATCTAAGTATTCACCCAGACTACTGGTGGGCCCCCCAGCAGGTCATGGCTACTCCTCAGCAAGAAAATGCAAGCTTAACTCAATGTAATTATGTTATTAATCATAAAAATGAATTTTGGAACAAAATGTTTGTATTACACAATAAAATCATTCTTAAGAATTATGTTCTCTGGTCTTGCCACTACTGATGGTATTTATAGGCAAATTACATATCGAGAGGTCGATCACTGGAACAGTCGACCTCCTCTAAAAGTAGCAAATTCATTAAATGCGCCGCTAACAAATTTGGCTTCTAGAAAATGAATGAGCCACTTAGTGATTATCATAATTTCCTAATCAGATATGTCAAGAGGTCAGTAACTAGATGCCATGAGGGTGAACAAAACCCATTTCGTCGATTCGCCCAACATAGGCCACCAATATAACAACCACCAACTCGCCCATGTTTTTAGTGCTAGATCCAATGTCAAACGCAGTGTCGGATGAAGTACCAGACGTAGTGCCAAATGGAGTACCGGATGTATTGTTGGATGGAGTATTGGACGAGCTACTGGATGTAAAAACACCTTGCGAATTTTCCCTGTGACAAACAGATCATGCATTAGCTTCTTGTAATCATTAAATATAATTGAATTAAACTTAAAATCATCACAAAACACTGATTTGCACATACTTGGTATAGCTATGACGAATTGATATAAAATCCTTCAAAACTTCTTCAAAATGATTAAATATACATATAATACCGATACAAAAAGTATTTAATCAACATCATTAATTAACCAAATCACGAGCCCAACAATTGCAGAGAGATGAAGTAAGATAATCGTATGCCAAATGTATGTATAGCAACTACAACATGGAAAAGGAAAGAAATTCCACACAATGAAAACTGTCGAATAACATTGGTTGCTAAAGAATGAAAATAAGAAGATGAATGGTTCATAGACAGTGGGTTCTCATCTCATATGACCGGAGATCAAAGAAAAATTTTCAGTGTGAATAAAAATGGTGGAAATTTTGCATTTGGAGATGACTCATCTACCAAAATACTTGGAAAAGGAACTGTAAAGATTGGAAGTGAAAATGTAAAAGTAGGAAAAGTCCTCTTGGTTTAATATATGAATCATAATCTCCTCAGTGTCAGCAAAATATGTGATCAAGGATACACTCTTATGTTTGACTCCCGAAAATGTAAAATCAGAGAAAATAACTCATGAACATTGGTTGCAACTCCAACAAGAAGAGCAAAAAACATATACATCCTAGACATGAAGAAGAGAGAGGAGACATAAGCCACACAAAAGGATTCCAAGGAAGAAAACGTTCCAAATACCAAAAATAAGGATGAATTATTATTGAGTGCCACATGTTCAGTGGGAGTAGTCCCAAAGAAGAGAGTGACCTTTTTCCATTAAACTCAGGGTAAGAATCCCTACCCTTTTCCATTGATGTCAAAGGGGGATAAAAATTGGGATCATGATGATAGTTGGAGCATGAGTGTTTCCATCAATGACAAAGGGGGAGATTGTTGGAAGATTGGTTATTGTCATTGATGTCAACCCTAGTCATTGGTTTTGGACCGCAAGATTGATGAAAATATTTGGACATGAAGGACAATGCACATGCAGACACAACACCCATGGATGGATAATTGACATAGACCTATTGGCCCTTGGGCCGATATCCGCTCATAGGATCATTCTATATTCCCTTCGAGCCAGATAAGCTCTCTTAGATTCTCTGCTGGAATCCTCTTTCAAATCGGTCCACAGGTCCTTTTCCACAGCTCACGATTTCGCGAGTTCGTGAGTCGTGACTTCCGACTCTTCCTCTGCGATCTCGCGATACTTGAGATTGTGAAATGGGTACAGCTCTTTCTTTGTCAGCGCCCTCCTTGCGTGACCACCGGCTAGGATAAGCACTAGCTCCTTTCACCTCTCGCACCTTCCCGAGTTAAAAGATTCAACCTTTGGCACCTTCTTTCCTGAACCCCCCGAGAGGCGAGATTTGAATTTTCTCCTCTCGTTCTCGCTACTCACGACTTCACAAGTCGAAGGATCGAGTTTTCATTCCCTTATCTCCTGAGTCCCCAAGACACGAGAGGTCAACAAGGTGTTGACTCCTCCAGATGTGTGACGTGTGTCCGCCGGTCCACTTCACAGGCCCACCATGTGGTTCTGCCACATGTCTCTTAGGTGCAACCTCGACACTTTGTGACTTCGCTTCTCACAACTTGGGGCACCCAAACTTTGAGCTTTCACCTTGCGAAACCCCGAATTCATGAGATCTCTAGATCTTTGCCACCTGTCCTCCTCCTAACAGATGGTTGTGATTCTTTCGCAGTTTCAGGACTTCAGAACTTTCAGGACAAGAGTCTCGGCCTCTTACCCTCCGATATGCCAAAACGACAAAATTCTAACACGTCGTCTATGCAGGTCCCACACAGAACTTCCCATCTTTTTCGGAGTTTCAGACCTCACGACTTCGCGAGTCCTGATGTTGAACTTCCGACTCTCCAACTCATGAAACCATGAAATGGTCAACAAATTCTGACTTCCTTGTTGGCGAGCACACCACCTGTCCACTCTCAGATGGACAGTCCTGATTCTTTTCGCAACTTCACCACTCGCGAAGTTGAAAACTTTTCTTTTGGACCTCGGATATCCGAGTCCCTGATACAAGTGATATCGCAACACTTGTCCTCCTTCTAGCAGACAACTCATATTCCTTCGCTATTTCGGGACTTCGCCTTTCGCGAGTCTCGCTACAAAATTTTCGACTCTTCACATCCAAAAACCCCGAGATGCGAAATATGTGAGTGATCTGACGACCCTGTTGACCCAGATCTTACAGCTCTATTCTCTCAATATTTACACTTAGAAAACACGCACCATAACCTTCTTGCTCCTATGTGAGATCTAATGGCTTTCGGGACCTCGTGAATTCTCCATGGAGAACTCCGACCGTCAATTTCCTCCTTGGTGATTTCGGCGAAATGAACAAAATGATATTTCGCAAAACTTGTCCACCCACGATACGATATCGTGGTGCCTTCTTTATGAACACTTCAAGGTACTAAACCTCCTGAGCTTTCTCCATGACTTGAGTCTTCAAGAAGACTTCTGCATGCACTCCTTGCGGCAATTCTTGAATACTTCTAGGTATTGAATTCTCTGACTTTGTGCACTCCCTGCGACAACAGTCTTTCAACAACATCGCTCAGTTTGCAAACACTGAGACTTCACTTAGCCTGCGCACTCCTTACATGGCTCCTGTGCTTAACTTACACTTCTACAAGAATTAGAACCGTGTTATCTCTCCTGAGCTTGCAGAGACGAACTTTGACCTCCACCAACGCACACCTTGCAGATGATTTTACTGCACTCCTTGCAGGAAAACTTCTGCTCAGGCAGAGAAACAATTGAAACTCATTCCTCACTCCCTCTCAGACATCAAACACAAAGCATGAAATCATATACACAGGATATAAAGCAAATGTATAATAGAAAGTAAACATCCATGAGCATAACATTCAACATGCATACACAGAGCACAAATACAACACCATGAATTTGAATCGAAGCTCTTTCTATTAATTCAAATCTCTGTACATGGGTGTTTTCAACTTCAGCTCTCTGCTTTCTTCTCTATGCTCTATGCTCAATTGACATAATAATCCTACAACTATACAATGAGGGTGTCTATATCCATTTTCCCTCTTGCACTCTAAAACTGTCTAATCTAGAATTAAATTCTATCTACCTACATCCATTAATTTAGTTGCCTCTTAGTTCTTTAGACAAGAGCGGGATGCTCAAGGTTTGATTACAATCAAAGAGTACGCTCTTTCTTAATTATCTCATTTAAGTTTGGCGCATCCAACTTCAAAACGTTTCAAACCATTTATCATGTGCCAAAATGCATTGGCACTTGCCCCATGCTTGCTTGACGTTGGCGATGCTCCTGCATCATACTCCCCTACTTGAAAATTTTCATGGGCTCCTGTCCATGAGCTCTCACACAGTCTATCCATGCTTCTAGATCTCTGCTTCATTCTCCCAGCTGGCATCGTCAACTGGATGTCCCTTCCACTTGACCAAATATTCAAAGTATTCCTTTCTTCTGGTCTTCTTGCTAACCCTTTTGTCCAGTATGCTTTCCATCTGTGGCTTCTTTGCAACTGGCATCTATTTAGTCCACTGAACCTCTGGTTGTTCACTGTCTGTTCCTACTTCCTCCATTTTGTAAGGGTACAAATCTGAGATATTGAATATCAAAGAAATTCCAATCCCATCGGGTAATTCAATCTCATAAGAATTTGTCCCAAATTTCTTCAAGACCTTACATGGTCCGATCTTCTTCATCTTCAGTTTATTATATGTCCCTTTCAAGAATATTTCCTTTCTCAGATGTGCCAGAATCAAATCACCAACTTTGAACTGAATTTGTCTCGTGTGTTGATCTGCTCTCCACTTATATTCTTGGTTCGAACTCTACAATCGTTCCTTCAACTGGCTGTGAAGTTCCTTCATCGCTTCCGTGAAATCCTCTGCACTAGCACTCCTAGTTGCATTCTGTTCTAAATCTATCACTTCCGAAACTCCTCTTGGCTACATCCCATAAACAATTTGGAATGGAATCTACCCTGTGCTTATGTTTAGTGAGTCATTATATGCAAATTTTTCCTATGGAAGAATATTATCCCACTGACTGTGGTGTTCTGTCACCAAGCTCCTCAGCAAGTCTCCCAAACTTATGTTCACAACTTCTGTCTTTCCATCCATCTGAGGATGATAAGAAGAATTGAACGAAAAGTTCATTCCTATATTTTTCCATCAGGTCCTCCAGAAGTGTCCTATGAACTTGGTGTCTCGATCCAAAACTATGCTCCTTGGTAAGCCGTGAAGTCGAATGACTTCTTTGAAAAACAGATTCACAATGTGAGTTGCGTCACTGGTTTTCTAACATGGTATGAAGTGTGCCATCTTAGAAAATATGTATACCACTACAAAGATCGATCCAAACCCTCTTTGTGTTCTTGGTATCCCTAATATGAAGTCCATGCTGACTGCATCCCAGAGCCTGTTAGGTATGGGTAACGGTTGATAAAAACCTACATTATGCCTCTTCCCTTTTGAATGCTGACAAATTCTGCATTTGCCCACGAATCTTTTGATGTCTTCTCTCATTCCTGGCCAAAAATATGACTCATTTAGCTTTGAGAATGTCTTGTCATGACTGAAATGCCCGACCAATCCTCCACTATGTTTCTCCTTCAACAGATTCTCCCTCATGGAGCATTTTGGAATACAAAGTTGATTACCCTTGAACAGTAATCCTTCCTCAATCATGTAGTCTATCCACTAGCTCCTGTCCCTGAGAATTGGATTCTCAGTTGCTTCATACGCCTCCTTAAAATCTGGATCATCAATGTACATGTCCCTGAGATCATCAAAACCCAGTGTTTTGACTCTGAACTCCTACAACAACAAACATTTCCTGCTCAAAGAATAAACAACTTTGTTAGCAGTTCCAGAAATATGCTTAGTTACAAAAGTAAAGTTCTGCATGTATTCAAACCATTTTACATGTCTTTGATTCAACTTCTCCTATTGAGTCACAATTGCAAAGGATGATTGTCACTGTATAAGACAAACTCCTTCGGGATTAAGTAATGTCTCCATTTCTTCAATTCCTGAATAATAGCATAGAACCCCTTGTCATACATGGAGTATTTTACTTTCTCTTCATTCAGCTTCTCGTTGAAGTATGCTATCGGCCTGACTTCTTGGCTCAAGACTGTCCCTATTGCAAATCCACTTGCATCACATTTTACCTGAAATGTCTTTTAAAAATCCGGCAACACCAAAATTGGTTGTTCTGTGATTTTCTTCTTCAACAAATTGAAGCTTTTCTCAACCTCTTCTGTCCAGTGAAAAGACTTGTGTCTCTTCTTCACTGTGTCCATCATTGGTGCACTAATTCCACTAAAATTCTTGATTAACTTCCAATAGAAACTAACCAATCCATGAAAACTTCTCACCTCAAATATACTCCTTGGTGATGGCCAATTCTTAATTACCTCCCCCTTATCTGGATCCATCCTCAATTTATCTGCAGAAATAACAAATCCCAAATAAATGAGATATGTCTTCATGAATGAGGATTTATTCATATTTATCAGTAGCTTCTCTTGCTGTAATCTCTTCGTCACTGTAGCCAAATGTTCCAGATGCTCTGCCTCTGTTTTACTGAAAATCAGTATGTCATCCAGATACACAATGACAAATTTTCCGATGAACTCCTTCCTCTCTTCCTCTGGTATCTCTGGTACCACTCCACCTCTTCCTCTTCCTCTACCTCTAGTACGAGGAAAAATGTTTCCGTCAGCATACTGACCTTTCTGTTCAGTATGTTTCCCTCTCTATGAAATTCCACCTCTCTCAGTCTGAGTCTGAGGTTTCTTCCCCTCTTCCTTGGGTTTCTGATTTCTATCTTCGGCAAATGATTTGCCTCTAGCTTGACTTCTGCCTCGGCCTCTTTGACCTTGTTTTCGGCTCAGCTTCTCCTCAGATTTTAGAGCCATCTGATAATCATCTTCCACCATTTAGATGGTCATCATGCTCATCTCATATTAAATGTCATATCTCAGACCATTCATATATCTAGCAACTTTTTCATCATCACTTTTGCGATGACCTGCCCTAATGTTTAGCCTGTAGAATTCTTCAGTGTACTCCTTCACTGTCATCATCTTCTGTCTCAAATTTTGCATTCTCCAAAACAGAGTAATCTGGTAATCCCTAGGAATGAATTTCTCCTTCATATTCATGATCATCTTATCCCAACTCTTGATCTTGTTCTTTCCTTTGCAGTGTCTGTCAACTTGTAGCTCATCCCACCATAATGTTGCATGTCCTTTCAATATTGTGATAGCATGTTTGACCTTTTTGTCTTCCTCAACATCTTCATATTCAAAATATGTGTCCAGAGCTCTAATCTAGTCTAGAAGCTTTTCGGCATCCAGATTTCCTTCATATACTGGAATATCCATTTTCGCCTTAGCACCCATTCTTGCAACAGCCCTAATCAGGCGTTCATTTGATGCATCTTCTACTGTGACTTATTCTCCTTCATGTTAGACCTCATTTTCACTTTTGGAATCACTAAGATCCCCAGCACCAGCTGTGCGCCTCTGTGTTGTCTCCATGTCCTCAAGTTTGGCGCGTAGGTCACTCATCTCTCTCTCCATGGTTGGATCAACCATCTGCCTACCCCTTCTTCTTGGGATTTCCCTATCCTCTGACGGATCAGGTGTTTGCCTGTCCCTTCTTCTTGGCGGCATGGTGAATATTCCTTTTCTCTGCTATAAAAAGAAAAGAAATATTTCTATGCTCTGATACCAATTGACGCAGACCTATCAGCCCTAGGGTCGATATCCACTCACAGGATCGTTCTATATTCCCTTCAAGCCGGATCGACTCTCTTGGATTATCTATTGAAATCCTCTTTCAAATCGGTCCACAGGTCCTTTTCCACAGCTCTCGATTTCGCGAGTCATGACTTCTGACTCTTCCTCTGTGATATTGCAATACTCGAGATCGCTAAATGGGTATATCTCTCCCTTTGTCAGCGCCCTCCTTGCGCGACCACCGGCTAGGCTAAGCACTAGTGCCTTTTGCCTCTCACGCCTTCGCGAGTTCAAAGATTCAACCTTTGGCACCTTCTTTCCCGAACCCCCCGAGAGGCGAGATTTGACTTTTCTCCTCTCGTTCTCGCTACTCGTGACTTCACAAGTCGAAGGCTCGAGCTTTCGTTCCCTTATCTCCCGATTCCCCGAGACGTGAGATTTCAACAGGGTGTTGACTCCTCCAGATGTGTGCCGTGTGTTTGTCGGTCCACTTCCCAGGCCCACCATGTGGTTCTGCCACATGTCTCTTAGGTGCAACCTCAGCGCTTCGCGACTTTGCCTCTCGCAACTTAGGGCACCCAAAATTTGAGCTTTCACCTTGTGAAACCCCGAATTCGAGAGATCTCTAGATCTCTGCCACCTATCCTCCTCCTAATAGACGATTGCGATTCTTTCACGGTTTCATGAATTTGGAACTTTCGGGACAAGAGTCTTAGCCTCTTACCCTCCAATATGCCGAAATGGAGAAATTTTGACACATCGTCTACGCGGGTCCCACACAGAACTTCCCCTCTTTTTTGGAGTTTCGGACCTCGCGACTTCGCGAGTCCCGATGTTGAACTTCTGACTCTCCAACTCATGAAACCCCAAAATGGTCAACAAAGTCTGACTTCCATGTTGGTGAGCACGCCACCTATCCACTCTCAGATGGACGATCCTGATTCTTTTCGCAACTTTGCCACTCGCGAAGTTGAAAAAATTTTCTTTTCGACCTCCGATATTTGAGTCCCTTATATGGGTGATCTCACGACACTTGTCCTCCTTCTAGCAGACGGCTCAGATTCCTTCGCTATTTCAGGACTTTGCCTTTCACGATTTCGCGATTCTCTCTACAAAATTTTCGACTCTTCACCTCCCGAAACCCCGAGATGCGAAATATGTGAGTGATCTAACGACCCTGTTGGCCCAGATCCTACGGCTCTATTCTCCCAAGATTTACACTTAGAAAACACGCACCATAACCTTCTTGCTCCTCTGTGAGATCTGACGGCTTCTGGGACATCATGAATTCTCCAAGGAGAACTTCGATCGTCAATTTCCTCCTTCGTGATTTCTGTGAAATGAACAAAATGATCTTTCGCAAAACTTGTCCACCCGCGAAACGATATCACTGCGCTTTCTTTCTGAACGCTTCAAGCTACTAAGCCTCCTGAGCTTTCTCCATGACTCTATTCTTCAAGAAGACTCCTGCACGCACTCCTTGCAGCAATTCTTGAGTACTTCCAAGTATTGAATTCTCTGACTCTGTGCACTCCCTGCGACATCAGTCTTTCAACAACATCGCTCAGTTTGCAAACACTAAGACTTCACTTAGCCTGTGCACTCCTTGCACGACTCCTGTGCTTAACTTACACTTCTGCAAGAATGAGAACCGTGTTATCTCTCCTGAGCTTGCAGAGATGAACTCTGACCTCCGTCAATGCACACCTTACGGATGATTTCACTTCACTCCTTGCAGGAAAACTCTTCCTCAGGCAGAGAAACAATTGAAACTCATTCCTCACTCCCTCTTAGAATTCAAACATAAAGCATGAAATCATATACATAGCATATAAAGCAAATGTATAACAGAAAGTAAACATCCATGAGCATAACATTTAACATGCATACACAGAGCACAAATACGACACCATGAATTTGAATCAAAGCTCTTTCTATTAATTCAAATCTATGTACATGGGTGTTTTCAACTTCAGCTCTCTACTTTCTTCTCTATGCTCTATTCTCTATTGACATAATAATCCTACAACTATACAATGACGGTGTCTATATATGTTTTCCCTCTTGCACTCTAAAACTGTCTAATCTAGAATTAAATTATATCTACCTACATCCATTAATTTAAATGCCTCTTAGTCCTTCAGACGAGAGAGGGACGCTCAAGGTCTGATTACAATCAAAGAGTACACTCTTTATTAATTATCTCATTTAAGTTTGGCGCATCCAACTTCAAAACGTTTCAAACAATTTATCATGTGCCAAAATCCGTTGGCGCTTGCCCCACGCTTTCTTGACGTTGGTGATGCTCCTGCATCAATAGTATACATCATGTTGTTTCCTTTGGTAGGTGTCACATCATGTGGATCCTCATGGTTGAGGAGAAATGAATTTTTGAAGATGACAAAGTGAATTGAAGAAGGAAGTACAAGTCGACCCTGAAGATAATTAAATAAAAGAATTACAAAATAAGAAAGTGTTAGGTTGGCCCTAATGTTAAAAGGAAGTGACCTAAAGGGTATAAATACATATCATTATACATTCATTTTGTACACACAAGTCGAATTTCAAAGGAAATCTGAAGTAAAGAAATCCATATTTCAAGGGAGGATGAAGTCTTTTGGTGATGTGTTCTAAGGTATGTTATTTATAGGTCATCTTACCATTTTCACTATAATTTTTTTTATATAATGATTTAGATGGTAACATTGATATGGTATTGAGAAGACATATCTAGGTACACGTGGTAACAATTTCATCTCTTTATTCACTATAATTTTGGAGATACACTCTGTGGAAGATAGGGATTTTGACTAAACCTGAAGTTATTCATAAATAGGTGTTCCGGGTAAAACAATCATAACTTATTCATAGAGAACCCAAATAAAGTGAGACCATTTTCATTGCAAAGGGTACAAGCTTCAGTTTCTTTTGTATGAGCTTCATAATCCAATGTTAAATATTTAGCGTGGGGTATTCTGTACAACTTTTCTCTCCTGAATAAACCATAATTGAATAAGGTATACCATTCTCTCTATAACTTATTTTTGGGGAGGATTCAAGGAGTGAAACTTGGAGGAGTTTCAGAGAATACATTGAGTAATATTAACTATAGGATAAGAGTATTCCAAGAATTGAATAATTGCATAAGTTGAAGAAGTATCAGGAAGCATTATCAGGTTCTATGTGATGGTTGGTTGATGGCGATGATTTAATGTAAAGTTTTATTATCTCTCATATATTATTGGGTGGAAGGAAGGGACAAGGATGGAGAGGTAAACCCTCTCTTGATATTGGAGGATTGTATATTCCTCTTGGAGGTTTATCCCTCCCTTTATATTTGGAAGCTGTAGCTACCTTTGGAAGTGAATACTTCCCTTGAACAATAACTATTGATCATTTTTCATATATTGTGCATGGTGTATTGTGGTGTATTGGTGTAACTCTTATACTATTGTTCATTTCTCATTGGATATAATTGAATGGTTTAAGTATCAGTTGAAAATGTTTTCAAATTGTACTTGATACTGATTCACCCCCCTCTCAGTATCAACAACTATGATAAAGCTCGATCCGGTGTAAATGAAAATCAACCCGTCGGGTAAATCACACTATCAAGAGATCAGGGTATCGACCTACCATGGCATTGTGGTAGTGGGTTTAATTTCTTAGTTATTATATTCCAAAAGACTATTTTTGAAAATTTTAATTATATAACAAAACTATCAAAGGATAAAAAATATAAAATCCAACACATTGAAAATAAGCAAAAAGGGACCCATTATTGTTTATCTAAAAATATTAAAAATAATGGGGGGGTGTTGAGGCTCAACAAATGAAGACATACTAGGAAGAACAATTATCTCTATCTAGTTGTACTTGAAAGGATTATACACAACAAATGTTAGGAGTAATCCAAATGATTGTAAGAATAGATTCCTTAATTTATGGGTACCACCAAATGTCGAAGCATTAGAGATATTCTCACTAATAGAAAATATTTTGTAACTTACAAATTGTGCCTTTGAATGGACTTATGATGTTAATTTTCTTTATCTTTAATCCAAAAAATTGGTACAAGGCATGATTTATGGCTTTTACCTTGGGTGAGTAAACATTTTCCTTTGTGTGTTCCTCATCTCTCTTTGACCCGGTAAGCATTAGAGTTATTCTCACTAATAACAAATATTTGGTAACTTACAGATTGTGTCTTTGAATGGACTTATGATGTTAATTTTCTTTATCTTTACTCCAAAAAATTGGTACATGACATAATTTAAGGCTTTTACCTTGGGTGAGTAAACATTTGTCTTTGTGTGTTCCTCATCTCCCTTTGACCCAACATTGCTTCCTTGCCCATGAGTGTCCATAACCCCTACGACGATGACTTAGTATCATACAAGCATGGCCCTGCTGCCAATGAACATCCATAGTCCTGACAAGTTCAATTGTACTTACCACACTACTTAGTGCTTTCAACTTCCCTTATCTATTCAATTGCACCCTTAATGATTTAAATCTATGTATCACATAAGAAATTAGGTTCCTAGGGAAGTGGGGTGATACGGGATTTATTTATATTTACTTTCCATTCTACTCACTTGCAAGATTTAGCTTAAGGTCTTCTTCCATCAATCAAGTTTACATAATCTTTTAAGTGTAAAATGGGGAACTCAAAAGACACAATCTATAAGAAACCTGAGATGCAACAGTGATATAGAAATGAAATCTTGGTAACATAGGAGTTCCACCATTAATATAGAAACTTTCTTCCAAGTCATTAAACTTTAAATGGATAATTTAAGTGTGGTGCTTTTAGTTGTAGATAAGCATATAATACAACCCAAAATGTGACAAATATTATTGAGGATAACAAACCATTTTGTTGTTTCAAATGACTGATAAAATCAACATAAACCAAACCTATTTACATAATTTACAATTTGATGAATTTTTCATGAGAAGTATTTTTTGAGAATCTGGTCGTTCACATGAAGAATTTCCTTTTATCCCTCTAATGTTTGAAGAATAAATGTAGAAGGGCCAATTTTTTCAATAATTTCAAATGGACCAAGCTAGAATTTTTTAAATTTTGTATGTTTTCCCTTTTCTTCATGGGATGTATCCCATTTCAGCACTAAATCACCTACTTCAAATTTTTTATTGTTAACTAAATGTTTATCGAACCATTTCTTTATTATTTTTTAGTGTTCTAAGAAATTTTGTTTGGATTTATCCCTCTCTTCTTCTAATTTTAACAATTCTTCTATATGTTCTTATATTTTTGGGCATGGATCATCTTTGACATATTGAGTTAAATGAAGGGAAGATAAAGGTACATTAGTTGGTATAATAGCTTCATTTCCATAGAAAAGGAAATAAGAGGAATTGCCTAATGTAGTTTTGGGTGTGACTCTGTCAGCCCATAATATTGATGAGAGGGGTTTGTGCCAATTTCTGTGATTTTCATCAATTGTTTTCTTAATGATTCAAATAAGGTTTTATTGGTAGAATTTTCCAGACCATTACCTTGTGGATATTGGTTAGCAGAATATCAAATTTTGATTCCTTTCTCTAAAGAGAATTCAATTAATTTTATTTAAGAAAGAAGTGTTATCAAATACCAAAGTTTTAGGAATGCCAAACCTTGTAATTATGAATTGTTCGATAAAATATATCACCTAATTTTGGTTGACAATTTTTAAAGGTATGTCCTTTGTCCACTCAGTGAAATAATCAGTTGTTGTCAAGATATATTTTTGTAACTATGAAGAGTTCATATTTATTTCTCTAATGATGTCCAGTCCCCATTGCTCAAATGGTCCATTAGTTGTCATAGGATGCAATAGGAATGCAAGTTTTTTTTCTCTACAAACAACAATTCAACAAACTTTGCATTTTCAAATGTATGTGTGGGAATATTTGACTAAAGTTGGCTAGTAATATCCCGCTCATAATATTTTATGAGCGGTGGTGTCTCAACTGAAATTTCCACTTGCATTACCATCATATAAATCAAATAATACTTTGTAAGCATTCGATTTTTCTAAACATCTAAGCAAAACATAATCATATTTTTTCCTAAATAATACTCCATTAATCAACTAATAATGATTAGATTTCAACCATAATTCTCTTTTCTTCTTTGGTTCATAATGGAGAGTAGAAAAACCACGAGTAAGGAAAAATTTGAGATCCTTATACCATGAATCAAAAGAATTAAAAGTAGTATAAATCTCGTTGATTTGTGCATTTGACTCATTTTCCTTTTTAGTTTTATTTTCAAACTCTAAATCCATTGACCTTGTGGCTGATATACAAAGGCCTAATCATCAAATGACTTTGGAAGGTTTAATTTCAAAATCATATTTTTGTAAGGTAGTCATCCAATTTTTCTTTTTGTCTCCAAGGTCTTTCTGGACAAGCAAATTTTGGACTAAAGGAAATGGGACAATCACTTTGGTGTTTGATTTTAAGAGAAAAGGACTAAAGTGTTTCACTGCCTTGAATATTCTGTATGCATGTTTCTCCACTTATAAATAGTTCAACTACGTGCCATGGAAACCTGTAATCATAAAATAAATAGGTATTTTAGTATCTTATCATTTTTCTGAGTAAGGACAACAAAACAAGAAAAATCTGAAGAAAAAGTATATCGAGTAAAACCCTTGTTAAAATTAGGAGATGATAAAGTTGGGTATTGAACAAGTGCTTCTTTTATTGCTTTAAATGAATCTCTTTTATTGTTATTC
Organism: Picea mariana; assembly: GCA_032191745.1. Taxonomy (NCBI): domain Eukaryota; kingdom Viridiplantae; phylum Streptophyta; class Pinopsida; order Pinales; family Pinaceae; genus Picea; species Picea mariana. The sequence continues at coordinate 34,852 of JASDQU010106670.1, read as the reverse complement.
CATTTGAAAACACCATCTTTTTAATCATGTTTTTTAACAATCTTACTATCTCTACAAAACTTGGGACAAATTGTTTCACGAAATTGATTTTCCCTAAGAAATATTGCATTGTTTTATTATTACGAGGGAAAGGAATTTTTGACATTTCTTTGATTCTTTCGGGTTCAATCAAAATTCCTTATTTGGAAATGATAAATCCTAAAATATTATCATTTGTTTGTGCGAAGAAAGTTTTCTTTGGATTAAGAGATGTATTTTCTACAATGCTCAAAAAATTGTTAACATGATGCACACGATTAGATATTTTCTTGGAGAAAATGATGACCTCATCTACTTATATTACCACTGATTTATTTATTAACCCTATGAAGGCAATATCCATGACATGTTGAAATGTGGCACCAACATTTATTAGTCCAAATGGCAATTTCCTATATGCATAGGTGCCCCATTTCGTTCTAAAGGTCATTTTCAGTTGATCATTTTTGGAAACTAAGACCTATTTATAACTTGAGAATCCGTCTAGAAAATATATCATTTCAAATCTTGCCACATATTGAAAAATCTATTCCATTGGGGGTAGAGGAAAATTATCTTGTTTAGGTGCCTTATTCAAATTTATGAAGTCAATACAAATCCTAGGCCATTGCTTTTTCTGATTTTTTGACAAGGTTGTTGCAATGTCGACACTAACATTCTGGTATCCAATTTCTCTCAAATCTAATCTGTCTAGAACATATCTAGGAAAGAGATGAGGATTCCCTTCACAAACATAAATTATAATGTACGAGAATTCCTCATCCACAAACCAATCACCAATATCCTTGATAGTGTTCATGGCTTCCAGGGTGAATTTGGGAGTTGGAGGATTTTTCAAAAGCACATGGAGAGGTCTCATGAAAAAATTACAGACGTCATAGAAACAATTCTTGCAGTTAATTGCCCACATTTTAGAGAAATACAAGTGAACTGCTTCTTCAAAGGGAGTCCAGTTCCCAGCTAAAAGGGTAAAAGGGGTAACTACATAAACACCATCGATCAAATAACCCGACATGAAAAATCTTGGACAATATCTTGGGGGTGCTTGTTGGGACTTTTGAACTTCTTGTTTGATGTTTACAGAAAGGACATGTGCCTAGTTGAAAACCTTCCATGTGAGAACTTGATGGATGAGAGGAACCCAACCCAATTTAAATTTAAAAGAATATTTTTCATGATACAAGCAACAGAGCATAATGACAACCAACATGGGGGTTTTCTTTAGTTTCAAGACATGGTAAATCTTGTCTCCTATGAATTTGAAGGAATTAGGATCATTCCACCATTCTCTAATTAAATTATCCATATGCAATTCATCATTTTCAACTTCTTTCTGAATAAATTCTTTAATAAAAATATCATCTATCCTGGTTGTGGGTGGACTCAACTTATACATATTGGAAATATCATCAGTTCTGAAAGAACCAACCACCTGACGAGAGGAATTAACAATTGTGCATGTAGAGATATCCATATGAGATATTATCCACTTTACCATGTCATAGTAAGGCATTATGAATGGTCTGGTAGAAATCTTATGAAGGTCTGAACTCTTGATGTCTACCAGGTCATTGTCATTTGACTCATATTCATATGTGAAATAACCTTCCTCGAGGAATTTGCATAATTATCTCCATTCCATATTGTTGCTTTCGCCTGTCTTGAATGTTGTTTCACAGAAGAATGCAGAGTTGGGGTTTCTTTTAATTTCCTCTTCCTCATCCTTCCACTGCTTCACCTTACCTTTTTGTGTCATCCTTTAAAGATAATACTTGTAAACAAACAACAAAATATAAGTTTATTTTTCACAAATAATTAATAGTGGTCTATTGAATGGAAAAAGGAAAACCAATACTAACCATGTGAAGAAAACAAGATAAATTTAGTGCAACTTAAGACTTCTTTACTTATGAGAATGGGGTTTGTTATCATACTGAGGTGTATTAAACGAGTGCTAAATGAGTTAATGCATGAATTAGGGAGTATTAGTGTATCATAGCTCTTAACCCAATGCTTCATTAATGCACTTCATTTAGTACTCATAATAGCAGTTCCATAGTCATTAATTAGAGAAAAGACAGTTATGTATGTTTTAATTTTTGAGGTAATGTCTTCTACGAGGCACCGACTCACCGGTATTTTCTTGAGATTAAAACTTTAAAATTCAACAAGTGAAACCCAAGCCGATAGAGTTTTTATCATAAAAATTGTATATTTTTTTATTAGCTTTATTCAATGCTTATTTGTTTAACCGAAACACTGGAGATCAAGCGCTTTATTGAATGAAACACATATTCACATAGAAATGTTCTTGATCCGGTATGATTTAAGCAATAATATCACTGGGTTATTGGGAGATCGGAGTACCAACAGTCCATTACTTATTGCAGAAGTGGTATTCTATAAAAATCTTAATATGATGCCATCAGGACATTGGGAAACATGGTAGCAATACTAAATGAGAAATTTATACTGGGAGATCAAGATATTGAGAGATCAGGCATTGTGAGAAATTTATTAAAACTTGAAACTGTGATAAATCTTGATCCAGTGTAAATGAAAATCAACCAATTGGGTAAATTAAGTTGTTGGGAGATTAGGGTACCAACCTACGGAGGTAGTGGGTTTAATTTATTAGTTACTATATTCTGAAAGATTATTTTGGAAAAATTAAATTATGTAACAAAACTATCAAAGGCTAAAAAATGTAAAATCCAACACACTGAAAATAAGAAAAATGGACCCATTATTGTTTATATGAAAATATTAAAAATAACAGGGGGTTGTTGAGGCTCAACACTAGGATCACAAAGAAATTTCTTACCTCCATATCAACCACTAAGAAAGTACAAGCAACCTAGATCTTTGGGTGAAAGAACATGACCAAGGTAAGATCCTTAATTCATTTGATGCATATTTGGACCTTCTTATTAAAGGTACGCATATTCTTAGCTTCACTAGTGCAAGTGAGACCAAGTTGTTTCATGATCTCTTTAGACATTATATTTGGATATGATCGTCCATCAATTAAGAAAGAATGATTGATTTTTTCCATGATTCACATAGACATAAACAAGGGAGGATATTTAGCTTAGAGCATTTCATCGTTTACACATTGACCTATTTCTAAAAGTTTTCTTCCAATTTAGTGGCTCTGGCAACAAAAAATGGTGTTGTTCCAAAATTTATAGCTGATAAAACATGGACAACGGGCACTTTATTAAGATTTTGTTGTTGTTTAAGAGCTCAAAGAACATCTTAGAAGATGTTATTCATTTCAAGTATTGCCAGGTCACTGGATACATTATAAGGTAAGTAATTAGATGGAATAATAATAATATTATGTAACCAAACAACATGATTTTAGTACTGGATAGTAGGTATGAATTGTTTTCTTGAGGCTGATCATAGTATAGATTCATCATTCTCCTTGTTTTTGTTATTTCCTGTAAGTTTTAAACCTGTTAAGTAAAGCAATGCATACAAATTCTTAAGAAAAACGTAAATTAATCAATGGATCATACATATAGTACACATAGATTTACGTTGGAAACCCTTAATAGGGGGGAAACCAACCTTCCTTGGTGTCACACCCCTCAACTCTTGATTGTATTAATTTTACCATTCACAATACAATATATAAAATATTTTAGGTATTCCACATCTACCAAAATCCTAATTCCTTAATCCGAGATTAATTTAGAAAACCGCTAAAAATAGAGAAACACACTAAAGTAACAAAAAACTCCCCCAAAAGAAATTTTGAGGTGCTTCCCTGAACCTCATCGGCTCCACGCTAGTTCCCAAATCTGAAGGATTCACATAAGGTAAAGGGGTCCAAGCCTCCCCCCCCTGAGACCCCCCTGAATGATGTAGGTTTACATTAACATGTGATGGGATCGTCACACGTTGTCATCAAATATGACACACCCCCCTACACACATGCAAATAATATAACACATACCCAACATTTCCAATATATCTAGGGTCATATTTTTGGATATGTTTAGTTCTAACCTGATTATGGATTGTTTGAATTTGGGTCTTGGAAACATAGACATCATCATATGATTCTTCTTCAATGAAAACTACCATATGGGCATATTTTGTACCTTTGGTATGCTCTTTGGATACTATAAATGCCTCACATGTGGTTCGGCCATAAGCTTCATCACAAAAGTTGCACCAATGGCTTAGAGAAACCTCTTTAGGAAGAGAGGAACTAGGCCTTGTTAGAAGTTGAAAGGTAGGATTTGTAGCAAATTTAGGGTTTATAGTCAACCTATCAACAAAATAGATTATTGTGTTGTTCATGTATCACATAATTTACAACATTATAATCATATCATTTAGGAACAACATAATCAAAGGGTAGACCTATCATAAGGTTTTGTTCTTCAAATTCTAAATAGGTTTCCAGGGATAAACCAAGACAATTTATGCCCATCTCTTCTAATCGACAATGATAAATAGGGGGAATGTTGTTATAATAATGAACTAAATATTCTTGTGGAGTAGGTTGTATGACTTCTGAAACCTTATTGAAAAGTTTCATGAAGCTAAGGTTGAAGGCCATGATGGTTTCACCATATTTGAAACAAAATCTATTAAAATTCCTCATATGATTAGGAGTGTTTTCCATATTGATAATAGTGGACTTGAATCAATAGATCAACTTAGACCAGATTGAAAATATTTTATTAGGGAGATGAAAGAACATAGTAGTATCCCCACCTTCCAAATAATTTACAAACTATCCCATGCATGTGTCATTTTCATGAGCTGCAATGTTGTCATACACATTGGAAAATGTATCCATATGTTCATTAGTGGAAGTCACCCCATTTACTAAAGATTTGGGTAGATGATCTTTAAACTTTGACAAAGGATTAGTAGTTGGTTCAATGTTCGAAGGAGATGGAATATACTATGGAGTGGCATATACATTCACCTCATACTAAAATATGCCTATATTTTTTATCACTTGTTGGGGATTAGTTGGAACATGTACAAGGTTGAATTAGATGAACATACTTCCTGCAACAGTAGAACCAAAAGTTGAGGCACTTGACCCATAACTTGAACTACTATGAAAGATTGAAGAAGTCATATTGACTATGGTAGGGTTAACCTTAGGAATGCATCTTTTCACTTCAAAATTAGTAATGGAATGAGATGCCAGATTCTCAAAATGGTCAAGTAGCCTTCTTCTTGATTTGTTTTTATAAAGGGACTTAAACTCAGAAGATTCACCTCAAATTATTTAGTATTTCTATGGAGAGGTTGGTGTAAACCAAAGGATAAGCTTTCACAAGGCTAGGAACTTTCATTTCCTAGTATGGTCATGATTTAAGTTGATGCTTAAAATGAGCTAGTCAAGCTCAACAATCAAACACCCTTATAGGGATCTAAAGTGGAAAAGAAGTATGGAATCCTAAGGTATGATTAAATCCCTAAAATAGTCAACTATGAGTTAGACTAATTAGTCAAACTAGTTAGCAAAGTATTTCCCCTTAAGGTCACTAACCCTCCAATTATGTGTATGTAACATTTTTTTAGGTGTGTCTTATGCTAGTGGTTGTTTCCTTTTAAAAGTTCAATTATAATCCAGGGCTAAGTCTAAGAAAATATGTGAATTAGATAAAATGTGGAAATTAACCTAAAAGATGTAATCAAAGTGTTATGTTATTTGTCACTCAATTAAATATAAGTTTCATCATTAAAAAATTGAATTAAAACAATGTTGGAATGCTAAAATCAGATTGTGTGTACAAAGACAAAATGAAGAAAAAAAAATGTTAAATTTTAGAACTGCAAATGAATAGCCTACTATTCATTAGTAGATTATAATCATAAATATCTACTCATAATCAGTGACAACACTATGCATATGCATAGTAATTAATCAATCAAAAGAAGCTAAAGAATAATTGCAACTAAACAAACAAAGTAGAATACATACAGAAAAATAAACACATGTATGCCCCAAAAGATTTATTTATTGATAAAGGTATTATATATAGCCAACAATAGCCCAAGGAGTTATAATGATCATCATGTTGTCTAGTAAACATGATATTTACAAGACCATATGCTATTCACACCAACTTAAAGCCAAATGGAATGAATCCCTAAACAATGTAGAGCTTTAAAACCCCACACTTAGATTGTTTGAAGGGTATTTAGATTCTTGACAATGTTGTTCATATAGACATTTGCAGATAAATATATTTATGAATCAAATAAATAGAATTTACCTCTAGAGGGAAGTAGTTTGACTTTCAACCTATTGATGGACCTTAAATTGTAGTGTGCTTACTATTGTTAGTATTATTAGGCTAATGGTGAGCTCAAAAATTGAATTTAGATGTATATAATAGAAAAACAAAGCTATGTAGTAGTAGAACAAAGCTATACCTACTCTCTCTTTCTCCTCCTGATCAAATCCTCCTCCTCATCTTTTATAGAAGGTTGAATGGGTAGGTGAAATATCACCTTTGCCCCTTGATTTTCCTTTAGAAATTAATTTGTGGAGTATTTATTTTTATTTTTCCGAAGAAAAAAATATTTTTTATTTCAATGAGAAATATACATGTTCCGTCAATTATTTTAGAATTGTTCCATCCTACTCTAGACCCTGATGATAAAGGTCTAGCCGCAATTTTTTTTTTTTTGTCTATCACAACCCTTTTTTATTTACCCAAAAATACATTGTCTTCTCCCTGTACATTAATATCCACTGGTTGTATGAAACCAGATGTCCATTATTTCCACATCGTCTCCTCCTTGTACATTAACATCCACCAGTTGTATGAAACTAGGTGCCCAATCTTTCCATATACATTGATTTATCAAAAAAATAAAAAAAATAAAGTTCAGGAAACTATCAATAGATACAAAAAATTTTACAAATGCATTTGATATTCCCATTTTGTAGAATTTTATAATTGAAACTCCATGGACTCAGTTTCAACTCTGTCATGGAACTCATAGTAATCAAAATCTTTGGGTTGAAGTTCTGATTCTTCCTTAGATAATTCATCTTCTTCTTTTTTTTCAGTTCACGAAGGATGTGATTGAAACATAACAAATAGAATGACTGCATAGTATATTTGATCTCTGGTATGATGGACAATACATTGATATTTTGAATTGTGATCTTATCTAGGGCCCAGTCTATCACCAATTTGGAATCTCCAACAATTTGTAGTTTTTGAATGTCATTTTCTTTTGTTGTATTTAGGAGTTTCCAAAGGCCAATGAACTCAATCATGTTGTTGGTACCAGGTTCTAGAGCATAATGGATGTGGATATAGTGACAGTGGGAGACATGCAAAACTAACCCCACTCCACTACTCGGTGGGTATCCCTAGCTTGCTCCATCAAAATACCCCCAAGGTATCTCATAATCAATCACTAGGGGGTTGGGAAACCTGGGATTTTTATTCCTTGGATCCTCTTTGTAGGTGGAAGCCAGTGATAAGGTATGTGTCATTGTGATCTCAGGAGGGATATAATTGTCCTGAAAGATAGCTTGATTCTTTTCTCACCATATGTTAGTGATTAAGAAACTTGGTAACCCTGAATATAGACTAATTGTTCGATCTTGTATCCAAGTCTTGAAGTAGTCTTCCAGTGACGGGCCACTCTAGTCTGAATTTTCCTGGATTTTATCCTTGATCAATGCTTCTAATTTTCCTATATAAGTAGAAGAGGTAAATAAGTGAGAAATTGATTCTGAGCAAGTTTTACAAAGAATACATCTTCCAAGGCCCGACTAGCCCCTCTTCAAAAGGTTGTCCCAAGTCAATAGTTTATTGTTTAGGGAAAGCCACATGGTTATTTTACAATGAATCGATCCTTTTAATTTCCAAAGATGTTTCCACCACCACAAAGATTCATCATCCTAGGTCTGTGATTCTTTCCAATATTTATATCCAAGCTTAGTGGTGAAGGAGCCATCTCTGAGGTTTTTGGTCCAACAAAGGGAGTCCTCAAACTCGTCTAGTATCATATAGTTTTTGCAAAGTAGATCAATGTAGGTTTCCCATTCAAGCTTGTGGTCTAGATTTAAATCTAGGTTGGTTATTGATTTCCAACCTAGACACCCTCTCAGTTGAGGGGATACAATACAAGCATCTGATAGGAAGAAAAGGCCACATTCTCTAAGGGCTTGTAGGAATGGAGTATTTAATTTTTAAAAACTAGAAAGAAGGAATTTTGAAGGTTCCTAGGTTTAGGAAACTAGACTCCTAGGCCACTTAAGGGTTCAACTCTACTAGTGTGCACTTTTATATGATCTATAGTATTTCATTTTCATCATGAATTATTAGCACATTGTTTTCATTTTGAAATTGTAACCATAGGAAAAATAATAACCATTTGAATCCATGTTCCACACACATTGAGATGTATATATGTATGTATGTATAAGTTCAACTATAAATTGTCATGACATACCCGTGACTATTCATATCAACCAAAACTAAAAACCATTATTAATAGATACAAAGTTTATCAATTGTGTTACATAATTGTCCAAAATATACCTATACTATACTAGTCCATCAACAAACTATATCTCATAATCCAAGCATATCCAAATACATCATAGTCTATCTGATTCAAAATGAAGCATGTTGATTACATTAATTTTTAGGTGAATCGGACACTAGTTCATAGTATCCAAAGTATATGAGGGCATCTCTATTTAGAGAGAAGAAGTTTTCAATGTGACATGAAATAATTTGTGCACATTCAAGGACACCATTTTCAAAGAGGGGGAACTATTTTGTAACCTTGCCTACACCTCGGCCATTTATTTTCCTTGTCAGGTAGATCGGGGAATCTTTAATATGACCGGTCATTTCAAGAATTAAATATCAATACAGTCCTTTCCAAACATAGTAGAAACCAATAATAAAATATGCATGCACACAAGATATTGGATAGAAATGGAATCTACATGAGCAGCTAGGATATAAGTGAAATGATGATAAAATAATGACAAGGTATAAGAAGGTGCTCTTGAAATTTGTTTGCAAGAATTTTTTCCTAAGACTTGTTATTTTCAAGCATTGCTAAACAATCCTAGGATCAAACTAGAAATATTTTACATCAATATAATTTTCTTTTACTATATCCTTTGGATGCATTTTACTTTAATAATTTATCAATATGATTCCTAAATTCAACATGCAAAATCCTATAATTTTCCAGGCTACCATAGAATTTTCCTATAGGAGTTTGAGTTCAAATTCCAAAACTAAATTATATGCAAAGAAAAACAATCAGATGCTAATTGGCTTACATGTACATGTTGTAAATGGCCATTTATAGTACATTAAACAACTCAAGTATGGTTGTAATTTCATACTACAAATAGAGTTTATTTTCTTGTAAAACCTCTAGGCATATATCATAGTAAAAGGGAGATGCAAACAAACTTTCAGATGATTGAACATTGGTTAGCCATACTGTTATCCACATTTTTGGTTATCGAGATGAGATTATGATCATGTCATGATAATGGAAGATCAAGCTCTTCATTAAGAACATTTTCCAAAAGAAGGTTACACTTGTCATTTTCTCAAAATCATATTTTGAAAATAGTTCGCAGGCTGCATATATACTCTCCTGCGAGAATCTTCATTCCCGCAGGCTGCTTTCATCTGGACTGCGAACTTCTCGCACTGTGTTCAAGGCCAGGGTGCGAACTTGTTTCTAAAGAAGGAAAATGAATAAGTTCTCGATCCCTCTAGAAGGAATCTTCTAGAAGGATGAGTTGGAGTTTGAATGGTTGGCAAAATACTGGCTTTCCATATATCTTGGGATTATTCCCTATCCAAGTAACTAATCAATCTTCTCCTATATATTGAGAGGATTGCTCATGGAAATGGTTAGAAGTGAGAAGAAGAAGTAAGAGATTGATTGGAGAAATTGTGCAAGACTGTGTGAAGGATTGAAGCTACAGCAGCAAGAGACAACAGCAAGGTCATCATATGTGTTTCAACTTCTTCATGCTTGAGCAAGTGTGTGTGTCAAAGCTAGGAGCCATCGAAAGGAGATCTACGACATCAAGGCTCAGGTTGTATATTTCTCTTTCAGTTAATGC
>JASDQU010106669.1:102889-128743 GCA_032191745.1 Picea mariana | reverse complement strand
CACCTTCATCAAAATGCCTGCATCCTGATCTTTTGTAGGAATGTACTGAAGCAACATGATCTTCCGCTACACACAATCTCTGAGATGATGATACTGGATATCTATATGCTTATATATATCATTAAACACATGATTAATCAAGAGTTTAATGCAACTTTGATTATCACAATAAATCACTGACGGATATAAATGAGAACAAAACAAACCAACCAAGATCTTTCTCATCCAGATTATCTCACATGCAGCTTGAATTGCTTCCATGTATTCTGCTTCTGCTGAACTAAGTTCCATGGATCTTTGTTTCCTTCTGTACCAAGAAGCAATTGTAGATCCGATACTAAATATCCCCCCTGATGTGCTCTTTCTATCTATTGGGTTGCCCATCCAATCTGCATCTATGAAGCCATGCAACTTCAACTCATCTATCTGTCTATACCATAAGACATACTCAGATGTGCCCCTCGGGTATCTTAGGACATGCTTACCCACCTTCCAAAAGATCTTGGTAGGCTTAACCATCGCTTGACTCAGATGGTTAACCGCATAGAAAATGTCTGGTCTCATGTTCACTAGATACATTAGCGAAACCACTAATTGTCGATAGACAGTAGCATCCACTACCTCTCTAGAAGTAGCATCCTCTTTCCTCTAGTTTCTTGGAAGAGGAGTATCCATGGGTTTGCATCCCCCCATGTGAAACTTACCCAGTATCTCCCTTGCATACTTTCCATGAGACATAAAACGTTCACCATCTCATTGCCATATTTCCAATCCAAGGAAATAATGAAGAAGGCCCAAATCCTTCATCTCAAACTCCTTTGCAAGGTCCTCCTTGCATGAGTGTATCATCTTCTCATCACCAATTAGTATTAAATCATCAACATAAAGAAAAATGATTAAAAACTTACCCTCCACCAAAATTTGGTATAGGTTTTCATCCACTTCACTTTTGGTGAAGCCCATCTCTATGAAATAGTTGTCTATCCAAGTGTACCAAGCATGGGGTGCTTGCTTCAGCCCATACAATTCTCTCTTGAGTCTGCATAAATGCAACTCCCTATCAAAAGTCTCAAAACATTCTGGCTTCTTAATGTACACTTCTTTCTCAATGATACCATTAAGAAAGATAGTTTTACATCCATCTAATGAATGCACTAGCCCATCTATGATGAGAGTGCATAGATGGATCTTATGGAAGAGTACCTTGCGACAAGTACAAAGGTCTCATCATAATCTATCCTCTCGATCAGTGAGAAGCCACGAGAAAAAAACTTGGCCTTGTATTTCTCAACACTCTCATCAGAAGCTTTCTTTACCTTGTAGACCCATCTCGAACCTACCACTGATTTGTGAACCGGTCTTGGGACAATTTCCCATGCACTGTTTTTGACAATGGATTCATACTCCTCCACCATAGCATCGACCCAAGTGGGATCCTGCATTGCTTCCTGAAAGGAATATGGTTCAATAAAAATACATTTTCTCATGAGATCCATGTATCCAGTAAATTGATCAGAAGACTGTCTCTGTCTGCACTGTGAAGTAGGGACTCCTACATTTTGTGCAGCATCTAGTCTCAATCTATCAGCTTTTATGGTTTGCTTTCTTCCATTTCTGATGGATGCCTCTGCTTGAGTGGCTTCCTCCACTCCATGAACCTCCTCATGTGGCTGATCCACATCTTGAGACTCATCCTTGGGTACCAACAGTTCCTCTTCTACATGCAAGTCTAGCTCCTTCTCAAGCGACAACCGCATGGCTTTCCCTTCATCGAAATTTATATCCCATCGAATAACAGTAATATTACTATTAGGAAAATACACACGATAATTATGGGGTGTTTCTGTGTACCCAACAAATATCCCAACTTCAGCAGTCAGTTCCAACTTCTTTCTGACATGCTTGGTCACATCCACATAAACAGATGAGCCAAAAATCTTAAAATGAGAAACATCAGGTTTCTTACCAGTGAAATCTTCTTTAGGTGTACTCATGCCAATTACTCTATGAGGAAAAGGTTTTTAACATAAACCGTAGTATTGCATGCTTCTACCCACAAATGCATTGGTAGGCCCTGATCACGCAACATCGCTCATGCTTCACCCATGATTGTTCTATTCTTCCTCTCTGCGATCCCATTTTGTCATGGGTTATGAGGCACTATGAGTTCTTTTCAAATTCCTTCTTTTCTGCATAAGTATTTGAATTTGTTAGAGATGTATTCTCCACCATTATCACTCCTTAGAGCCTTCACTTGCTTCCCCGACTCTTTCTCCACCAATGCTTTAAACTCACAAAACTTTGAGAATGTTTGATCCTTCTTCTGCATGCAGAAGATCCAACATTTACAAGAAAATTTATCAACAAAAATAACATAATACCTATGTTTTGTTGTTGAAGCAATTGAGAATGGTCCACACACGTCTGTGTGAATCATCTCTAGGATCATCGAAGCATGCTTCTCCTTTTCATGAAAAGTGGACTTTACATACTTCCCCATGGTGCAACCCTTGCACTGATCTAAATGAGAATGTGTTCCCATTGGAATTCTAGTAGATATTTGTTGCTTGATCTTCAAGGCTCCATGATGAATATGGCCCAATCACTTATTCCATAATTCTCCCTTGTCCCGACTCACCACCTTTTCTACCTTGCCCATCATGGCAACATAGCCATCTACCTCTAGCATGTAGAGATTATTAACTCGAATCCCTATCTTCTTGACTTGACCCATTGCTTAATGTGGCAGGAAGGATTTTCCATCACTAAAAACAACGTCATAGCCTCTGTCCTCCAACATTGTGACTGAGACCAGGTTTTTCTTCAGACCTGGAACATGCATAACATTTTTAAATTGAAATGGTTTACCTGAATCCCTCTGAAAGGTAATGGTACCAATGCTAGTCGCACTGTATCATCCATCATCGCCGATATCAATATGCATTCTGAGATATTTCTCCTCCAAGTCACTGAAAGAGTCTCTATCTCCCGTCATGTGGAAGGAAGCACCACTATCCAAATACCACACCGATCCCGATGCACTTGATGCCATGCATGCAATGAAAGAGAAGTCAATTTCAAATTGCGATACAAGGGCCTCACTAGTTGTAGCTCCAAGAACCTTCTTGTTCTTCCTCTTCTATGGATAGTTAGTAGCAAGATGCCCATGTTCATGACAGTGAAAACACTTCACTTTGGAAAAATCCATCTTTTGGACTTTAGGCTTGGATTTTGAATGGAATTTTTTCCCCTTTCCTCTCCTTTCCTTAGCAGACAAAGCACAATCCTCTTCATCATCATGCTTTGATGAAGATCCATCTCTGGTGTTCCGCTTGAACTCTTCCTGCACTATATCCGACCACAGTCGTTCCCAATCTGGCAATTTTTCCCTTCCATTGACAGAGTCTTGATAACTGTGCCAACTCTTGGGAAGTCCTAGGAGTTCCAAGATCACCAAATCATCATCAATGACTGTTATTCCAACACTCCCCAACTCATCCCGACATTGGACAAACTTTGTGAGATATTTTGGAATGGAGTCACCCTTTTCCATCTTGATCTTCCTGAGTTTATCTTTGAGTGCCAATTTCCTATGGTCATTGTTGTTTTGGAATAGATCCATCAAAACCTTCCACATTGCATGTGGTGTGGCTTTCCCATGGAGACTTGAGACAATATGGTCTCGTACTCCATCCAATAGAATCCTCCTCACCTTTGCCACTTTCTTTTTCCATGCATCAAGATTTGCAGTGTATGTAGCAACTGGCTTAGGAACATCTTTGTCAATGAAATCCTTCAAGCCATTGTGTTTGAGTATTGCCTCCCTCCTATTCTTCCAAGCAATGTAGTTTGAGCTACCCTTGAGTGCATACTCCAACCTCAAGCCACTGAAATCCATTTTGATCTTGAATCAACTGTAGCACCAAGAAAAAAGTCTTTCTACAAATTTGAATTCTATCCAATCACAAATTCATCTTCTGTAATACCTCTTGGTCATTCCATTCTTAGGATGAGCCCCCGTGACTGCTTCTAACCCAGCCTGTGGACCTTACAAGTGTTTCCACACCTCCTGAGTTATTTGACTGTGGGATTTTCGCACTGTAATTCACAGTGGCTCGCGGCAATCTCTAGTGATTTATGCACTGTGATGCACGGTGGCCTACAAAAATTACACACCTTATGAGTGTCTAGGGCATGGGAATGTCCAGGTATTTCCACACTGTAATGTACAGTAGCCCGTAGAAAGTACGCACCCTACAAGTGTCTAGGGCACGAGGATTTCCTGGGATTTCCACACTGTAATGCACAGTGGCCTGTGGAAATGTATAGTAACTTTTATGCGTGGACCAGTCAGTAGTACGCCGCCGCACCCTGTCAGAGGAGGGACCTACAAAAATCTTTAAATTTACGAACCTCACTATAGTGGCTTTGATAGAATGTAGAAATTTCAATATAAATTAAGTATTGCCTGGATTCTCTTGATTTAACAATTATTTGTCGCTTGTTAAATACAGAATCGCTTCCACTAATATTCTTGTGGAATTTAAACCACAATCGACAATGCAATATCAAGAACAAGAATCAATCAAACATAACACAGATGCTTTATTGGGAAAGCATAAAGATAAAAAAACCCACTATCATATATTATGTATATCATGGATCATGAAACAATCTCATACAAAACTCTAATCCAAGAGCTCTCAGTACAATACAGTCGTCTCACAATGTCATACAAAAATCAACAAATACATGTGCTAATTCTTTGTGTCTAGACAACCTTCCTCCTCTGCTCAATCCCTGCAATGGATGAATGAATCCTCTACACTAGACTACACATGCTCATGGGCATATCCACTGTGTGTGTGATTGCATGAGTGCACTTCACTCAAATCACAACTAATATCCAAACTGTCCCTTTCACCTGTTATCTCAACTGGGTATCCACTAGATTTGACATGCATGTAGTTAATAGTACTAAATATTCAGTTGCATGTGAGATCATTGATTGTGAATTAATTAATAATTAATTCACTGAACTCTCACTAGTGAAAGTTTAGTTATAACTAGTACAACTGAGTTTAACTCACTTAACTGAGTTAAACTACTTTACAACTCACATAACTACACTTATAATTGAGATAGTAGATTAATATTTATTATCCAATTTATTTAATGGAAAAATAAATTAGACACACATTTCTTGTTGACTTTTCAACAACCCCAACACCAATAACTCTTTGTAAAAAATGTTCCATATTTTAGAGAGGGTAGTTATCCTTGAATGAAAGTTGGTGAAGGTTCCTAAAGTAAACACATAGTCTAATGTCTCAATTCTTCTTCTAAGCAACCACTAGGTTTGAAATCCATGAAGAATACCTGATAGGGACTATGATACCAACATCTACCATCTTTTGAATTTTCTTATAGATTTTGGGTGTAACATTTGGATTAATATGTCTCAACTTTTTTTTGAATGGTTTGGATCCATATATTAGAGGAATAGTGTGTTGAATGACATAAATTCTATATGCTTTCAGTTCATCATAAGTCCAAGAAAAAAAAATACTTGAATTAGTGAATGAGGTCTAGTGTTTTTCTTCTTTCGGCCCTGGTAGTTCCTTTTCCTTTTTCTAACATTATCGGATCAATCATTTTCCCAATTCAAATTTCAACACTTCATCGGAATGGTCCTCGATATGTTTTCCCCTATAAACATCATGTCTATCAAAAAATATTTCGAAGGGAATACATCCTTCCAGGAGGGTGTTGTTAGGAAAATTTGTAACTTCCAAATTCATGGAATGGGCTAGGAAATTTATTTGGGAGTTAGAGAACTCTTTACTACCTTGCATGAATATGATGATCTGGGTATCATCATTAAATAATTTATAATGTTCTAGGTTGTGAGGGAACGAAGGTATAAATACCACTTCCACTTTTCATAGGTCTTGGAGAGGGACCTCACAAGGTTGAAAAGTACAAGCAGAGACAACCAAGGCACCAACCACATGGTTTTGTTCTCTAGTTATTGCTTCAATTGAGAATTCATCAAATATTTTTATAACATCTTTCACTGAGTCCGTATATTTTGTCAACCTTTCATTTTATGTGGTGAACCTCAAATTTATTTGGGAAACCACTAGGTGAGAGTCTTCTACAACCCTCAAGTGCCTGATTTTCCTATCAAGGGATAGATTGAGTCATATAAACATGTCTTTGTATTCATCAATGTTATTTGTGCAATCATATTGAAATCTATATGAGAATTAAAGGGTGTCCTTGGAAGGGCCTGTGAGAACAATTCATGCCCCTGAACTAAAATTGGAGTGAGCATCATCAAATTCTAAGGTCCATGTCCCATTAGGATATCAACAAGGTTTTATTCACAAGGTTGTATCAATTGTGAAAAAATTACCCATTGTGTCATCCGAAAACATTATCTCTTCCATGGGGCCCTTTGGATGTTCGACTTGGTATCTAACGATGGGATGTCTATAGAGGGTAACAAAACCACCCTAAGGGTGAGGGATTATAGCACATAACAAAACCATTTGAAGGATACCACCCAAGGTTGTTTCCCATTTCATGTATAGAATCATCCCTCGTGCATAAGGCATGTCAATGATTAGAACATTCATCATAACAAAAATATAGGGGAAGGAATCCAAGCTAATCAAAAGAACCTTGACAAGGCCACACACCTCCATAAACACTTCAATAGGGTCATGTGATTTTAATTCAAAGTTGTTTCATTACCCTTAGAGGCATGATGTTTGTGGAAACACTCGAGTCCAACATACAATTATGGAGAGTGGGGTCATTTATGAGGAGAGACATAAATAAGGGTCCATTCTTTCCACCTTTTTTGTTAATAGTCTCAGCATGGAGAACTATAGGGAGGTCCTCCTCATATTGAAGTATTTCCATATCAAATTCATGTGGGGGAGTAGGGGTTTCAATCCTTTATTTAAAATCAAATGGTGAAGGAAAATCATCAAGTTGGGGATTTTCCACAATATATTCACCCTACTTAGGGATATAGAAGGTAGGATTGTTGATTTCCCCTTCATGGGAAGAATATTCCTCTTCCATATCATCATT
Source organism: Picea mariana (assembly GCA_032191745.1). NCBI lineage: Eukaryota > Viridiplantae > Streptophyta > Pinopsida > Pinales > Pinaceae > Picea > Picea mariana. Next base: position 121,639 of record JASDQU010106669.1, on the reverse strand, counting down.
TGTGAATCCCTAGAAATGCATATCAGTTTTCAACATATTTGGAGCTTGGACATGGCACTTCTTCTTGATGGGGTAGCATTTTTACAAAGTACATCCACCCATGCAATATTTCTCATTTCCAACTAACAAGGGGTATCCTTTTCTTAAAAGGTGTTGATCATATTCATGAGAGAGGTTTGGGATATTACTAGGATATAATCCTCTTGGTGGAGAGATCTCACCCAAGGATGTTTATCAAGCTTGTTGATGTTAATATTGTCCTTTATTCATGAGGAAAAATATTGGGCCTCCTCAAGATTTTTAGGGGACTTTTCATTTAGTAAAAATTGGAAGTGTGCTTCAAAAGTGCACATATATTTGTTCAAGTTTGATGCCTCTATAGGTTCACTTTTGGAAGGGAACTCCTTCATTAGGGTATTAAACCTATCGTTGAACTCCCTCACAAAATCTCTCTCATATTTTTGTATCTCGTCACATTGAGAGAAGAGGAAGGTGAGATCTTTCTCATCACCCCACCTTTTTATGAAATAAGTTTCAAGTTATTCCCATATCTTGATAATTTTACCTGGAAGGATTTTGTACCATGCCATATCTTCCCCTATTAGTGAGGCTAATAAAAGCTTCATAATCACATATGAGTGTTGGTTTCCCAACTCGTGGAGTTCAAATCCTTCATAGAATTTTTTCAAGCGAAAGTTACCCTCGATATCATCAATAACATAGAATTTAAGCAACCATGAGTTATCCTTCTTATTCATTTCATGGGAACCACCATGTATTTTACTCATGTACGAAGGCTCAAACACCTTGTTGGGTGCCCATTTTGGAGGACTCATGGGGAAGAAATGTGTGTATTGATGTCTAGTATGGGTCTTTATCAATAGAGTCTCCAGATGATCCTCCTTGGATCACGACATAACACCCCCACCCCAGCAGGGTCTTATTGACCTCCTGGTCTTTGGATCTTCCTATTCCCCTGAGCCGAAATGGCTCCTCAGTTCCCTCTGGAACCTTCAATGCACATAAATCCACAGGTCCTTCTAGAAGTTACTCTTGCATGAACAAGCACTAGGCTCTAACTTCCACTCCCTGTGACCACTGGTGTGACCACTAACTTAACCCAAATGGCTCTTCAAGTTTCGTGCCTTTGCATTTCACGATTTCAAGATTCTTGTTGCGAGTCACCCCAACTCCTCCAATTCTCGAAACCCTGAAAAAGGGCTAACGATTCACTAGCTCCTCCCTTATTCTTTAACCATATGGCCTCTAGTGAAGTCATGGGGCCTTACTTTCGAGTGCATCATGATTTCACAACTCGTGAGTTCACGATGTGAGTCTTCTCCCTTTTCTCCAAAGTTTGAACACATGACTTCCTTGCCACAGATAAATGGTCCTGATTCTCCACAATATGACGATCTAGATCATGTCGGGATTTTCCGTATTGGGGATTCCCCGATAATGGCTTCCTCCACACTTTTGTCTTCTAAAATTCCAAAGTTCTAGTGCCCAAACAACGACTCTTTTCTCTTTAGATCTGATGGCTACTATCTCTCCTAAGCTTGCGAGTGTTGAAAGACACTCAAACTTAACCTCCTTATTGATCCACTGGATCCAATGGTCCACGAAAAATCGACGCTTCTCCCACCGAGAATTTCAGCCGTTCGTTTAGGCTCTCAAGGCTCCTGGCCAAATAACTTGGCATCCTCCCTCCTGATCTTGGTTTCTGCGAGGTGACATTGACCCTCATATTTCCTCTAGACTTTTCAAGTCTCTATCCTTCCTGAGCTTGAATCTTGTTGCAAACTCGAGGATTCTAAGGGATTGTTGCACGCAGTCCTTGTGGACTTCACGATAATCTCTGATTATCCAAACACTCCAACTCTATGCACTCCTTGCAAAAGAAATCCTTCAACCACTCACTGGGTTGGAAAAGTATCAGACTTCGACCTGGCCTGCGCACACCTTGCACAACTATGTGCTACACCTGCACTTCCACTGGTATAATATTAACTCTATCTCTCCTAATATTTTCTGAGATAAACTCAAAAACTTGTCAACACACTCCTTGTGGACCTTCACTGCACTCCTTGCATGAATTCTCAGGAAGAGAAATAATTGAAATGCATATTGTCCCTCTCATAGAATTCATACATTCAATCATGAAATCACACACATGAAAGCATTGAAACAAATGCATAACAGAGCATATAATAAAACTATAAACATACCATTCAATAGATGCAAACAATATCCATAAAAAAACCATGAAATTGAGTCAAGTCATTATTATATTAACTCAAGTGCTTCTGTACATGGGTTCTATAGAAACAACTATCTTCTTATACAACTTCTACAGTCTTTGTTCTTCTCTACTCTCCTATGGTCTCTCTCTTTTTCTACAGCTTACAATGAGAATAATAATACCATACAATACATATGAGGCAGATTTCTTGAGTTTTCCCTCCTACTACTCAAGCCATCTAATCGAATTAAAGCCTACATCTACGTTACATTCATTACATTAATAGTCTACAATAGACAAATGAGAGCAACCGCTCAAGATCTACATTACAATTCCCAAAATACTTAAGAGAACTTATGTCTCTCCAGATATTACATTAATGTGCCATCCTTTTGAAATTCAAAATATCTTCAAAATGTGTGTTAGTGCATATCCAAATATCCTCCGCTTACTCTTTCTTACGATGCTCCTACATCATACTCCTTTGGTTGAAAAATTCATGGGCTCCTGTCCATGAGATCCTTCACTGTCTATCCATATTTCTGGATATCTGCTTCACTTTCCCAACTGACATCCTCAATCCGGTATCCCTTCCACTTTACCAAGTATTCCAAATATGTTTTCCTCTAGGTCTTCTTACCAACTCTCTGATCAATGATCTTTTCCATCTACGACTTTTCAGCTACAGCCATTTGTTCGACCCACTGAAATTCTCATTGATTCTCTTCTCCTCTAGCTTTGTCTACTCCATAAGGATACATATATTCTATGTTGAATATGTTTGATTTGCCCACATCATCTGGAAATACTATCACATAAGCATTTGCCTCAAATTTCCTCAAAATATTACACAGCCCTATCTTTTTCATCTCCAGCTTATTATATGTTCCCCTTGGGAATATTTTCTTTTTGAGGTGCGCTAAGACTAAATCTCCTACTTTGACTTGAATCTCTCTTCTGTGCTAATCTTCTATGTGCTTGTATTCCTGGTTAGAAATCTGCAACCACTCTTTAATATTATTGTGGAGCTCCTACATCTCCGCTGCAAAATATTTCACTCCATCACTTCTGAACTCATTCTACTCTAAGTCCCTCAACTCAGATACTCCACTTGGTTGCATTCCATACATTATCTGGAGTGGGATTTGTCCTGTTCTTCTATTAGGTGTGTCATTATATGTAAATTCCTCTTGTGGTAGAATCTGACGCCATTGACTCTAATGTTCAACTACTAAACTCCTTAACAAATCTCCCAAACTTTGATTTACTACCTCAGTCTATCCATCCATCTGAGGGTGATATGTTGAGCTAAAAGATAGATTCATCCCTAGATTATTCCATTATGTTCTCTGAAAATGACCAACAAACTTGGTATCTCAATACAAAACAATACTCTTGGGTAAACCATGAACTCGAACAACTTCTTTGAAAAACAGATTTGCAATGTGTGTTGCATTACTGGTTTTTTTACATGGAATGAAATGTGCCATTTTTTAGAATCTTTCGACTACCATGAATATGGAATCACAACCTCTTTGTGTCCTCGGTAGTCAAACACAAAATCCATCCTTACCACATCCTACGGCCTCTATGGTATTGGCAATGGTTGATACAATCCTGTATTCTGTCTTTTCCCCTTTGTGTGCTGGAAAATTCTACATTTGTTCACAAATTTCTTGACATCTGTCCTCATCCCTAGCCAATAATACAAATTGTTCAGTTGTGAAAATGTTTTATCATCTCTAAAATGTCCATCCAAACCCCCACTATGTTTTTCATTTAAAAGGTTTTCTCTCATAGAACTCCTTGGGATACAAAACTGATTTCCTTTAAACAAGTGTCCATCCTGAATCATATATCCAATCCATTGGCTTCTATCTCTTAGAATAGGATTCTCACATGCTTTGTAAGTGTCCTTGAAATCTGAATCAGATCTGTACATTTCCTTAAGGATATCAAAACCTAAGGTATTCACACGAAACTCCTACAGAATCAAACATTTATGGCTCAATGCATCAACAACCTTGTTAGCTTTCCCAGAAATGTTCTTTATAACAAAAGTAAAGTTCTGCATACATTCAACCCATTTTGCATGCTTCTGGTTTAGTTTTTCTTGTCTCATTATAAACTCTAAGGCATGGTTGTTTCTATACAAAATGAACTTATTTGGAACCAGGTAGTGCCTCCATTTCTTCAACACCTGTATGACTGCATAAAACTCTTTATCATACGTGGAATATTTCAACTTGGCTTCGTTCATATTCTCACTGAAGTATGAAACTGGTCTGTTGTCTTGACTTAAGACTGCTCCAATCACAAATCCACTTGCGTCACATCTCACTTGAAATTTTTTACTAAAATCTGGCAGAATCAGAACTGGCTGTCCAGTTGACTTCTCTTTTAACAAATTTAAACTTTTCTCCTCTTCCTCTGTCGAATGAAAATATTTATGTCTCTTCTTGACTATGTTTGTCATTTGTGCACAAATCCCACTAAAATTTCTCATGAACTTCCTTTAAAAACTAGCTATTCCATGGAAGCTTATGACTTTAAAGAAATTTCTTGGCAACGACCATTCTTTGATTTCTCTTACCTTTTCAGGATCCATATTCAACTCGTTCGAAGATATCACAAAACCCAAATAAATAAGTTTCGTCTTCATGAAAGACGAATTCTTCATATTTATCAACAACTTCTCTTGCTACAACCTCCTCATCACTAGATTTAAATGTTTCAAGTGTTCTTCCTTGGTCTTAATGAAGATCAGTATATCATCAATATACAAAATTACAAAATTTCCAATGAAATCTTTCAATACTTTGTCCATCAGTCTCATAAAAGTACTTGGCGCATTCTTCAAACCAAACGACATAATAAGACATTCATACAACCCTTAATTCGTCTTGAATTTTTTCTTCCATTCATCACCTTCCCTCATTATAATATGATGATATTGACTCTTCAAATCAATTTTTGAAAAAAACATTTCTCCACTCGAGAAATCCATCAAGTCATCCATCCTGGGTAAGGGAAATCTATAGCTAATGGCGATTTTTTTTTATAGCCCTTGAGTCTGTACACATCCTTCATCCACCATCCATCTTCGGACTTAACACTATTGGCACAATGCATGGACTCAATCTTTCTCTAATTAACCCTTTGTCCATCAAATCCTGGATTTGCTTCTTAACTTCTTCATTCTCTTGCGACATTAATATGTATACTGCTTTGTTTTGTAAACTTGCCCCTAGTATAAGGTTAATGTGATAGATTATACTTTTGACAAGAGACAACGAATAAGGTAAATTGTCCACCACTATATCGACGAAATTCTCCAGTAGTTCTTGAATCTCCTCAGGTAGATCATCTATTGAGGTATTGGTCAAGCTAACTTTAGGTTTTCCCACCACAACAAACTACATTTCCTCATATTTCTTGAATTCATACAGAAGTTCCTTCCCACTTTGAGAAGTACAGTATTTATTGTTTCTTATTTCATCTTGTTATGAGGGAAAAACTCTCTATGGCTAGGGTAAACCACAATAGACAGGTATGACTGCAGAAATCTACTCAATTCCAACATATGCTATATAAACCAATGTGCAAGTGAGATAAGAAAGAAGCCTATCTCGTTCCAACATTTTAAGATATCCACCATTGAGCACTTTGACTCAAAAATTTATACCTACGAAAATTTCTCAACAAACAAGTAGAGAAAGCATATAGTGATAGTATAAAAGGTTATCACATTAGATAGCATAATCCATCAATAAATATTACAAACATGCCCATGGATAATAATCATATATTTGGATGATACCAATAGGATGGGAAAGGAGTATTTCTATTAATAAATGATTAGCAGAAGTGATAACATTGCAGACTTCTGTGTCGGTGTGGTTCGGAACCAAGAAAAAATTTTCCTTCCAACTAGGTCTCCACCACTTCAATCCTCCATCAAAGGCAAGATCATAGAAAAGAGACAATGAGTTTCTCTAAAAAATAGGGAAGAGATTGGAGGATTAACACTATGTTCAAACTTGAGGGACAAAGGGATGCAGACTCAATATGAAGTAATTTCTCCATAGTAACTTTCCTCTCAAACTTGAATGCTTTCTCCTCTTTTCCAAAGCTTGGAATTGTGATTTTATATCCTTCAAAATGCAACTGGAGGGCCAAGTTAGAACGTTTCCAGTATATGGAAGGCCAAGGATCAGAGATCTCCTATCATGACATGGAAACCCGACTTCATTTTTGTACTTTATGGCACAAATCCTGATGTATGCGGACTTTAGTGGAGAAACCTGTGTATACACACGATGTATAGTAGATAGGGCACGTATATGTGGAAAAATATGTATTTTTAGCTCTGGATTCTTCAAAAAGGGATGACAAGTTTGCATAAGGAAATGGAAAAATTCCCTCCATGTAAGATAGAGATGGTGAGGAAAATATTGCTATAACAGATGCCCCCTAATGTGTGAGATCAGAGGAGTATCTTTGATGGCCAAAATACATTATAAATAACCCAGAATTGGAGTGGTGTAAACCCAGCTGGAAAGACTAGTTGCTCATTACATTTTATTTTGACATTACATACATGGATGCCAATAGAATACAATTCAGATCCACATGGAAAATATACCAAATAAGTGTCTGTGGCCATGAATAGGAAAACACAAATGAGGTTATATACCAAAAGCTGTCATAATCACAAACAAGGTCGAGTAGAACCAGTCTCAAAACCAATCCAAAGATATATGTATACAATGGAGTATAATTTGATGTCCCATGATTACTGAAGTCAAATAGTTGTCAGTCCAATGAAAGGGAAGCAACAACTCAGGAAAGCTACTGCCACATAGTGATGTGTTTAAGTCTTCTACACTATCTGCCAAGGGTTCAAGTCTACATCATGTGAATAAAGGAATTGAGGTCAAACATAATGAGACATCATTTGATTACCAGTCATTGAGGTATATTGTTAACAAACGCGAGACAAACTACCAATAATGAAAGTAGGTATCAAGGCACCGAGCACATTCTTATAAGTGTGAATAAAGGAGTTGGTTTTGAACACTTGAGGAATCCATTGATCAAGAGAAATTGATGTATTCCCATCTGTCAATGGCGAGAAAGCCTGCCACTAATGACTGCAAGCCTCAAGGTACTCATAAAACTCTAGGTCCCATATCCATAATAAATGAGATGAAGTTGATGGAAAGATTCCACTGAAAGGAGAACATTAAGGCATATATCATTAGTCAACATGAGGAAAAAAACAGGAGTTTCATAATTTGGTGGATATCGGACGAAGAACATGTTCACAAACCAACGACCCTGCATGTCTTTTGCATGTGTCAAATGCAAGTGGTACACAAAAAAGACCCTCTGAATATAAGCCAATGATGAAAAGTGCTGACAAAGGCGAGGAAACCACCAATAAGGCTAACGGCATCCAAGCCACTGCATGAATCCCAATGTGTGAATAGATTTCTTTCCATTGAACACAAGGGAAATCGCCCAGTCAACGACCAATGATGAAATGTAGACTGTTGGGTTCAAGGTGTCCTACCAATGATGAAAGTAGGGACAGGGTGCATGATAAGACCATAGTATCATGTGATTCTGAGACAAATTGAGGGTATGGATGGCATGCAAAGTCAAGAGTTCTGAGGAATGGCTGACACAGGTTGATAGACTTCATTTGAACAAGAGCATGAGACATATGGTAGACTCCAACAACATAGATGCAATGATGTGACTATTAGATGTAGGAGGCATCAATAATGTTCTCTATAGGGACTGGAAGAGTAACTAGTTGGTAGAGAAAAATCTGTAACGAGATCAACTTCCTAAGGCCATGCTAAACCCAAAATTATGATGACACAAGGACTCAATAACTTTGTTCTATGTTCAAAGGCGACACAAGTGCTTCCAAATATAATATATTACTCCCTTCCCACCCATATTTTTTTTTTTTCATAACAAATGAATGCTACGATACAGAGGAGGAAACGAGTGTCGCAAGTAAGAAAAACTAGTTCCAACAGTGGAACATAGCTATGCTCAATGCAAGGAAATGCATGCGGGAGATGGACACTTGGGGTGATGTTCCCTCTAGGGTATAGGGTGTCAAATTGCGAAGGATATAAACAAGGCTCTGCTTGGTTGACGACGCAAAAACTACTTAGGCAATGGTTTATAATGCAAAGTGAGAACTAGCCAAAAGATCACTATTTCAAGCGAGGGCATGAGATCCAATCACAACTTAACACCAAAAATGTCCTTTTTTATGTCATTTAGTATACTTGGTGTGAAAAAGGGATAAACTTGTTACAAATAGAAGTCTTTTCAAATCCAATTTATGAGTGTGAAAAAGACAAGTTCACTCGGCGATATTTTCTATTTTTGGTAACGAGTCAGAAACGAGATTAACAAAGACCCATGACCTTTCAAATCCAATTAAACGAGTGTGAAAGGGACAAATCACTGGACACTATTTTCAGTTTTTAGACGAATCAAAAAGGATCTTAACTAAGACCCGTTAATGTTGTTCTAATCAACATGTAATGGGGGAGGCCAAGGCTCTCATACCAGTCTTCTGCGGAAGTTCAGTATCTTACAGATAGCTGACAAAAGCTTGGGAAAACCCAAAGCTCTCCAAGTTGAGGAAGAGAAAGTGCTAACGGAGTATATAGTCTCTGTGATGGTTTGAATAATGTCTCTTACTGGAAAAGACATAGGTAGGGGTATGGGATGCCCCATCAGGTCATCCCAGTTGAAGGAAAGCTCATCAGGACTTGGAGGAAGAGCACTCAGGGGAAGAATAAATCTCTCTCATTCAGAAGGAGAAGGATCAGGCATGTTGATGAAATGACTAAAGGATGTATCATTATCTATATAGAGAGTGGGATTGACCAGGGATTGCACTAGTATGACCTCCTCTTCAGATCTAGGCTGAAGAGGATGCATGGTGATAGGTATAGGATATTTGATAAAGGGGGTGAGGTCAGGAGAAGGTAGCACCATGTCGCTTGAAGAAAGAACAAGGTGCAGGGAAATTATTGATGTTTCAGAATCTGAACGGCTCTTGGGAGAGCTCCATGCTCCTAGTATCTTGGTAGTAGTTGGACACAAACGAGTAAGGTGACTTCCTTCAAAATTATTGCAAAGTAATTTAGGATTACATCTAAGACGTCTAGGCTTCTTGATGCCCCCAACATTGCTTACAACGGTTGGTGACATTCTCTCCTAATCATTGGTAGAGGTAAGAGAGACTTCTCCTATATGATGAATAGAGATTGGAGATGTGACATGGCTATGAATTAGGGTGAATAGGATGGTTCCCCCAACATAATTGGCAGAGTTTGGGTGCGAGTTGTCGACATAATTTGTAGAAAATGTTGACCCATCTCCGACGTGACTGGCAGAGGTTTGTGATGGATCACTAGTATGACTGACAATGACTGGGCTAGCGGTATATTGTGGCATTTGATGCCAAGTTTTGGGGAAATATTGGTTTTGAAACATTGTAGGACAGGAAGGATCCTGGTGTATCTCTTGTCCCTACTCAGAAAGGTGGTGGCCTATGCCAAAATGGTACAAAGAGGTTTGGATGGGCATCATCACCAAGGTCTATGAAGAGATGGAGGTAGGATAAGAATTATTCAAGTGATGATATATGTTTCCCCCTTGTGAAGGGGTCCCATAAAGAGGGTAGCTTGAACCATAAAATTGATTCTCCCCATATGAAATACCTGGGGGTACTTGAGGGCTTGTCATGGAAAAAGTTTTCGACGAAACTGACATGGCAGATGAAATATACATGGATGGGGTGTAATAAGTGGGATAAGTACCCATATGAGCATTGGCTCCTAAAAGAGCATAGATAGTATTGGATCCATAAGGGGGAAGGTTCCAACCTCCCATGGGGACACAACTCATATCAAACGAAGAAGTAGGCATCAAATCCATGGTGCTTCTGGATCCAATGCTAGGATTCATATACGTGGGCCAGGGAGAGGATTGCATAGGTGAAGGCATATCAATAGAAAAATGTCTAGAGAACCCAAGGTGCAGACTGAGTGTTATAGTTCTACATACCATTGTGTAAAGAGAAAGGATACATCCCCATGAAATGAGTAGGTATCATGGGATGGGTAGCAATAAATGAGGGAGAAAAAGAAACTCCACTATCCATGATGATGACACCCAAAAGAGACTTCTAAGGCCAACTAGTATTCAAAGAGAATACCAAAATTCAAACGGCCAATATGCATGCAAACAAGCTAAAGTGGTTGAGTGGCCTCATTCGCTAAAGAAGGCATGTCTTGTCCAAGAGGGACCTGAGACTCCCCGCTAAAGTTTGGAGGTAACAAAATCAGTTATAGGGACCCTCGTGGGCTTAAAAACCAGTTGGTCAGATCCCCTCGAAGAGGTAATCTTCCATAAAGGTTGTGTGTTGTCCGACCCCTATCTGACCCAGGGTACAAGAAGAATAACCCCTACAAGTAACCTATGAGATACCTAAGTCAAGAAACTAATAAACCACTATATAACCGATGCAAAGGCGAGCAGTCGTAAGTCTAGATTATCGTATGGGCAGGGTAGCAAAGACCAAAACCTTTAAATCACCGCCTCTCATAGAGGTATGGGTACTAGAAAGATCCCCAAATACGAATAAATCCACAGAAATATCTCTGATGCTAAGAGAGTATTCAAGGGTTATCCCTTCAACTAACTTCAAGTGACCTCATGATTAACTCCAGTGTGAGTGGAGCCTCCTGATCTTACCAATTATAAAATGGACTTCTCAACTCCCTGTCTTAGACACATATGTTTATTTAATTGCCTTGGAGAAGTTTACTCACAAAATCCTATTCCAAGCCACTAAATCCTAGACTAGTTTGTGCACCCTAAAAATAAAATCGTGACTAATCAATTTTAGTTTAAAGCGTAAGTTTTAATGGCCATGATTACTCAAAAAGGGTATGGAAGTGAAACTCATGATATTATGACTCTGCAAGAAAATAAATATAAATATAATGCAAAGTCTAATTTTAATTTTTCAATGAATGATATACATATAAAAATAGTGCAATTTTCAATTTCAACTCTGCAATTCAGAAGTAAAATGCAATCTTTCACTAAATGCACTAAGCTGATTATAAATATTCAGAAGACAAAAATGCCAAGCAATGTAAAATGCCTATTTTTTTGTATTTTCAATATATTAAAAATAAAATGCATGGACTGATAAGAAACCTGATGTATAAGTTCTACTTCATATAAACGAAATGACTTAAGCAGAATACCAAGCGACCAAGCAAACAACCTAGAGTACAAGGACAAATAAAAAATGAAAAATAATGAGAAAGACTCCGACCAAAAACTCAACTCCAAATAGGTTTCTTGTCAACCCAAAGAAGCTTAACATGCACTACAGAGACCTAAGACAACTCAACAACTATCAAATCCCACCCAACAATCACAAAACTAAGAAAACAGGCAAGGAAAAGTGGTATACACGACTGTTCAGGAAAACAGTGCATATATACGCAACTTGCAATGAGACAACACACATGTGTATGCGAATGTCAAGGAAAAAGTCACATGCATGCTTGAAAACAAGGCTAGGCAAGGGAAAAAGGCTGAAAATGCAGACCTAGAGTGAACAGAATCTGTCAAGCAGTGATACGACAAGAAACACAAAGGAAAAAGAGCAATGCAAGGAGAAAAAATACTTCAACGCTTAGAAAGAAGATCTCTCCCCATTGGAGTCACCAATTCTATTACGAGGGAAAAACTCTCTATGACCAGGGTAAACCACAACATACATGTATGACTACAAAAATCTACTCAATTCTAACATATGATATATAAACCAATGTGTAAGTGAGATAAGAAACAAGCTTGCCTCATTCCAACGTTTGAAGATGTCCACCACTGAGCAGTTTGACTCAAAACTGTATACCTGCGACAAGTTCTCAACAAACAAGTAGAGCAAGCATATAGTGATAATATAAAAGGTTAGTAGATTAGATAGCATAATCCATCAATAAAATTTACAAACATGCCCATGGATAATAATCATATATTTGCATGATACCATTAGGACGGGAAAGGAGTATTTCTATTAATAAATGATCAGCAAAAGTGATAACATTACAGACTTCTATGTCGGCACGGTTCAAAACCAAAAAGCCAAGTTCCTTCCAACTGGGTCTCCACCACTTCAATCCTCCATCAAAGGCAAGCTCATACAAAAGAGACAATGAGGTTCTCTCAAAAATAGAGAAAGAGATTGGGGGCTGAAAATTGTGTTTATACTTGAGGGACAAAGGGATGGAGACTCAATATGAAGTAATTTCTCCATAGTAACTTTGATCTCAAAGTTGAATGCTTTCTCCTCTTTTCCATAGCTCAGAATTGTGCTCTTATAGCCTTCAAAAAGCAACTGAAGGGCTGAGTCAGAATGTTTCCAGTATATGTAAGGCCAAGGATTAGATATCTCCTATCGTGACATGGAAACCTGACTTCATTTTTGTTCTTTCTCACACAAATCCCAATGTATGCAGGCTGTATTGGAGCAGACTACATATACGCATGTTGTATAGTAGATAATGTGCATATATGTGGAAAAATATGTATTTTTATCTATGGATTCATCAAAAAGGGATGACAAGTCTGCATAGGGAAATGGAAAAAGGCCCTCTGTGCAAGATAGAAATGATGAGTCAAATGTTTCTATAGCACACCTTCTTGTCTTCAATTGGCAACAACATATGTATCCTACCATTCTTCTCCAGGGTGTATGTGTTGTATCTTCTGTCATGAATAAAATTATTGTCATATTGCTAAGGTCTCCCCAAAAAAATATGACAGTCATCCATGGGAATAACATCACATAATATCTCATCCCTATATCCCCCTATCTTAAATTCAACTAAACACCATTTAGTGACTGTTACCGGATGTCCTTTTTGCAACCACGAAACCTTGTATGGGCTTGGATGTGAAACTGTTTCCAATTCAGCTTCTCCACCATTTCTGTGGATACTAGATTATTTGTGCTTCCACTATCAACAATCACCTTGCATACCCTATCCTTGGTCTTGCAAGCAATTCTGAACAAATTGTTCCTATGGACTGGATTCTCTATCTCTTTTTCTGGCTTCAAGAGAATTTTCCTCATCGTCAAGGATCTTTCGCCTTCTGCATATTCTTCCTCAACATTTCACCTTTGTGCTTCTGAAATGTGAGCTTCACCTCCTCCATCTCTTTTTCTATTGGGACATTCAAAAGATTTATGTCTGATCTTTCCACACACAAAACACTTTATTTCACCACCTCTGCCTCTTCCTCTTCCGCTTGCTTGAGGAAAAGTGTTCCTATCTGCATATTCTCCTCCTTGTGAACATCCTCCCCTTTCTAGGAGGTTACGAGGTTTCTTTTCTTCATCTTTGGGATTATGTACTCTGTCCTAGGAATTTTATTTACCTCTGCTTTGACTTCTACCTCTGCCGCTTTGACCTTGCTTTCGGGACAATTTCACTTCTGCCTTTGAAGCAATCTGATAAGCATCTTCCACATTTCTGATTGTCACCATGCTCATCTCATCTTGAATCTCATATCTCACTCCATTCATGTATCTAAAAAAAAATTCATCATCACTCTCGCGATGACCAACTTTGATATTTAACCTGTAAAGTTCCTCAGTGTATTCCTTCACTGTCATCCCTTTCTATCTCAAATTATGCATTCCTCGAAATAGATTTATTTGGTAATCTTTGGGTATGAATTTGGATTTCATCTTGGCAGCCATCCTACCCCATATTTTGGTTCTTTGCTTTCCTTTGCAACACCTATCAGCCTGCAGTTCATCCCACCATAGTGCTGCATGCCCCTTCAGTCTAGTGACAGTGTGATTTACCTTCTTATCTTCTTCAATACCCTCATAATCAAAGTATTTATCTAGATCTATAAACCATTCTAGTAGCTCCTCAATGTCTAAGTTTCCTTCATACATCGAGATGTCCATTTTTTCTCTGGCCCCTATTCTTGCAACAACTTTGAATAGACGTTCCTCTGTAGCATCTTTGGCTACAACTTATTCTTCATCTTTGGATTCGTTTTCTCTTTCATCCTCACTGATATCTCTAGTATTAGATGTTTTCCTCTGTGTTGTCTCCATAACATCCAATCGAGTGTGAAGTTCTCTCATTTCCCTTTCCACGGATGGATCAGGCATGGGTGTCTCTTGATGTCTCCTTGGCGGCATTGTTTCAATCTGTCCATGCAGAATTCAAAACACAATTGTCCTCTACCTTCTCTTTATATAAAACAAAAGTTGTTAGCTATGATATGACCTGACATAGAACCCCCACCCTAGCAAGGTCTGCTTGACCTCCCGATCTTTGGATATTCCTATTCCCCTAAGCTGAAATGGCTCCTCAGTTCCCTCTAGAACCTTCAAAGCATATAAATCCATAGGTCCTTCTGGAAGTTACGCTTGCATGAAAAATCACTATGCATGAACTTCCACTCCCCGTGACCACCGGTGTGACCACTGACTTAGCCCAAATGGCTCTTCAAGTTTCACGACTTCACGTTTTTCAATTTCAGGATTCCTATTGCGAGTCACCGAGACTCCTCCAATTCTTGAAACCCCAAAAAAGGGCTAACAATTCACTAGCTCCTCCCTTATGCTTTAACCATATGACCTCTAGTCAAGTCTTGGGGCCTTACTTCCAAGCGCCTCAGGATTTCTAGACTCATGATTTCATGATGTGACTCTTCTCCCTTTTCTCTGAAGTCCAAACTCGCGACTTCCTTGCCACGGATCAATGGTCATGATTATCCATGATCTAACAATGCATATCGTGTTGGGATTTCGCGTATCAGGGATTCCCTAATAATCGCTTCCTCCACACTTTTGTCTTCCGAAATTTTGAAATTACAGTGCCAAATCAACGGCTCTCTTCTCTTCAGATATGACAGCTACTATCTCTCCTGAGCTTGTGAGTGTTGAAAGACACTCAGCCTTAATCTCCATGTTGATCCACTGGATCCAATGGTCCATGGAAAATCGACACTTCTCTCTCCAAGAATTTCAACCGTCCGATCAGGCTCTCAAGAATCCTAGCGAAATCACTTGGCATCCTCCCTCCTGAGCTTGGTTTCTGCCAGGTGACTTCGACCCTCATCTTTCCTCTAGACTTTCCAAGTCTCTACCCTTCCTAAGCTTGAATCTTTCTACAAACTCGAGGATTCTAATGGATTCCTGCACGCACTCCTTGCGGCCTTCACGATAATCTCTAATTATCCAAACACTCCAATTCTATGCACTCCTGCGAAAGAAATCCTTCAACCACTCACTGGGTTGGAAAAGTCTTATACTTTGACCTAGCCTGCGCACACCTTGCACAGCTCTGTGCTACACTTTCACTTCCATTGGTACAAGATCAACTCTATCTCTCCTAAGCTTTTCTGAGATAAACTCAAAAACTTGTCAACACACTCCTTGCAGACCTTCACTGCACTCCTCGCAGGAATTATCAGGAAGAGAAACAATTCAAACTCATACTCCCCCTCTCACAGAATTCATACATTCAATCATGAAATCACACACTTGAAAGCATTGAAACAAATGCATAACATAGCATATAAGCAAATTGTAGACATACCATTCAATAGATGCAAACAATATCCATAAGAACACCATTAAATTGAGTCATAGAATTCTTATATTAACTCAAGAGCTTTTGTACATGGGTTCTATAGCAACAACTATCTGCTTGTACAACTTCTACAATCTTTGTTCTTCTTTGCTCTCCTATGATCTCTCTCTTTTTCTACAGCTTACCACGAGAATAATAATACCATACAATACATACGAGGGAGTTTTCTTGAGTTTTCCCTCCTACTACTCAAGACATCTAATTGAATTAAAGCCTACATCTACTTTAACTTCATTACAATAATTGTCTACAACCGACAGATGAGAGAAACCGCCAAGATCTGCATTACAATTCCCAAAATATTTGAGAGCACTTATGTCTCTCTAGATATTACATTAATGTGTCATCCTTTTGAAATTCAAAATATCTTCAAAATGTGCGTTGGTGCGTATCCAATTGTCCTCTGCTTGAGCTTTCTTGTGACGCTCCTGCCTCAGATCATCAAAGAAAGGTGAGGGAATCCCCTTCAATGTAATCTTTAGGTATGATTGTAAGATAAGGGCTTCTAGAGAATCTTACCAATATATATGTTGTTGAGAAGAATTAATCAATCCTCCCCAACAATGGTGCCAAATGTTATCATAGGATTTGTAGTTGTGAAAATCCCAACACATGATCACCAAATCTTGTGTAACTACAAGAAATCCTACCATTGTCACCTTAGTAAGAAATCCCCTCATTTTAGTGATGGAGGAGGTTCACCACAAGGGCGGATTCCTTGGTGACCTTAAGGGATCAAAGTAGCAATTTCTATAGCCAATCCTATTTCTTCCTCTCTTGATCACCTAAGTCAACTCCTAGGTCTATGAAATGGATGAGGTTAAATGTGTTTGAGTACCTACCAAGAACAAGAACAGTTTATAGCAATTATATGATCAATTCCAAGTAAAACTATGCAATTAGAGCCTCACAAGACACTAGACAATGTAAATTTGCTATGGCTGGTACAAAATTGCAGCAATGCAATAGTTTACGAAACATACAAGTTTGTAACAAAATGAATAAATATTCTTCACAAATGCAACTATTGATGATGCAAACTCAACATTTACGCAATATAACATTACTCAATTGTTAGGTGCAATTTCTAGTAACTTTAAGCCACCTTTAGATCAATGTATGCAACAAATTAGTGTATGTTAGTATGGTTGGAGAAAAAAATTTCTACAACATAAAGTAAATTAGTAAGTTAGCTTAGGGTAGAGTTATCAAAGTTAGTAAACAACTTCAGAGAACAAAAATTGAGAGTTTTTTGATCAATTTCACAATAAGAGAGCTAAAAATATTAGTTCCTTAGGGATACAAAGTCTTTTACAACAACAACATAATATGTTTGGATGATGATAGTAGAAAGATCTAAGAACCATGGTTTGAAATCTAAGGCTCTAGCACATTAGGTTGTTATATTTCAATCCTTAAAGAGAAGGATTGGTAGAGCATAAGCACTTTTGGGCTCTAGCAATCATTTGTCACTTCTTAAGTCTTTGAACTAAATTATAATCAAGAGTCTAGAATCAAACTCATAAAGTGATATCACTTTAGATATTTAGGATATTAACTCTAGGTAGGATTTCCTTCTTAAATTATGGATTAAATTAATTTTGTGAGAAAGAACACAGGATAAACAAAAGAGTGATGCTAAAAAAAATAGAAATTACAACAAGTTGAAAATGGGTGACCATGTTTATATCTAGGTTAAGCCCAAAAGAAGTTCTCTGAGAACAAGAAATTATGCTAAGTTTTCACCCCACTATTGTGGACCATTCAAATTCCTAGAGAGAGTAGGACCGGTGGCATACAAACTCGCCTTACCACCTACTATTAAAGAACATAATGAATTAGATGTTTCCTTACTTAAGAAATATGTTCATGAATCTAATAATATTGATGATTATCCTATAATCCAGGTGCAACTAGAAGGATAAACCCAACTCGAGCCTCAGCACATCCTAGATAGTAAATAGACACTACTTTGGAACTGAGTCATCATGTAGGTCAAGGTGCAATCGAATCACTTTGGAGTAGATGAAGCCACATGGGAACTAGAGGATTCCATGAAATTAACATACCAATTTTATGCATATGGTAAAACACTGAGCATGGTGTTCCTTTAAGGGGGAGGGAAATGTAACACCCTGTTTTCCCTTAGTCTGTAATTATAATTATGACTTAAAGACTGGAACGAACAATAAACATGAATTTATTTGTTTTATTAATGAAAATATGCTTAACATGATGAATTAAGGGTGGGGTATTGGTACTTACTATGATACCACAAGTGGAAACTAGTGAGGGGGTTGGGGGGATTTCCTTGCCTGTCCATAAGTTAACCTTCACCAAAGAGCCATTTTTCTTAATTGTAAAAAGTTAATTTTTTAATTTCTCTCATTCCATTTTCCAAAAAAATAGTGAATGAAGTAGGTTGCTAGTTGATCATATAAACACCCATGATAATGAAAATATGGAGAAGTAGTTGATACAACTAAATAATGCTAGTGAGGGTACAACAAGTACCAACTCAATCTCCATGATTATGACTGATCGGCGAGTGCATCTAGGGATTGTGAACATTCAGGGGTGTTTTAACCTTGGTAAAAGTATATTGTAATTTCATTGTAAATCTGGACCGTTCATTATAAGGTCGCAGATCTAACAGTAGAGACTATGTTAGGGTTTTTTTCCCTAGAAGGCAACCCTCTTTTATGAGGGAAATGTATTGCGGCTATGGAAGAGGGTGAATATTGTATTCTGAGAGAGGAGACTATG
>JASDQU010106669.1:85521-97229 GCA_032191745.1 Picea mariana | reverse complement strand
ATTTCCAATTTCACTTAACACATATATGTTGTTTGAAGTTCTAGTAGTTGTACCGACCAATTTCCCTGAACCTTCTCTTCTTATCTCACACTTTTGTGAATCAAAAGTAACTTTATGACCTTGGTCACACATTTGACTCACACTTATAAGATTATGTTTCATATCTTCTACCAGTAGGAGATTTTGTGCCTTTTCATTCTTGTTCCCAATTCAGACTGTGCCTTCTCTAATGATTTTGGCTGAATTATAATTTCCGAATGAGACTAATCCATTTCTTTCCTTTCGCAATGTATTAAATTTGTCTCTATCACCTCTCATTTATTTTGAACTCCCACTGTCAACATACCAAACGTGTTTCTTTTGCTTAGCTTGTAGAGAGACTATGCATTCTTCATTTCTATGTTGATCTTGCTTTCTTATCCATGTCATTTTATGAGGTTCTTGTATGTGACTGTTATTATTCTATTGAGGTTCTTTAGGAGGGACTGCCATTCTGCAATCTTTGGCCACATGTCCAAAATTATTATATTTGTAACATTCCACTTCAGTGTTCAAAGATTCAAACATGTTGTGACTTATTCTTTGTGTTTCACTAGGTCTTCTTGAATAACCCCTTTGTGTATGACTCTCAAAGTTGTTATTGTTCCTATTGTTAGATATGCAATTCACAGCGTTATGTCCAAAATTATTACATGCATAAGATAAACCAAAAAATATAGTTTGATACCTGGGAGTTGAAGATCTTCTGAAAGAAGATGCTCTTATAAATCCTTCTTCTTCTTGAGGCCTATTTGTTTGTTTTTTATTCTGAAATCTGAATCTTCTCGGTGGAGGAGTGTCCCTGTAAACTTCCTTTTATATCTTCCTCTCCCCTTTGATTTTTTCTGCATAACTTTTTGGATTTGTTTCTTGCTATGTTGTTTTGGAGATTGATCCCTTTTGTGTCTGATTATATCCAAGTTCAGACTTGTCAAGATGAGATTTTTGACTGCTGATAATGTCATCTAGAAGTTTTGAGCTATTCTGCATATTTTTCTTTTGAATATCATTTCTTAGTATGACAATCTTTGCTTCCAAGTTTTCAATGATCTTGTCCTTTTCTTCTAGTTGTTCTTTGAGTGATTCTTCAATTATTTTATCTTCTTCTATTTGAACCTTCAATTTCGTGATCATTTGTTCTAGTTCTCGAGTGTCCTTTTTCTTGTCTAGTTCTGCTTGTAGTTTCTTGTTTTTCTTCTTTTCTCTTCTGATAACTTCTATGGCAGACATTAATTCTTCTCGATAGTCAACTTCTGCTTCTTCAATTTCATCTTTGACTTCTTTATATACTTCTTCGACTTCTTCATATTATTCATTGTCAGAATCTTTTACTGCCATGAATAAAACTCTTCATGTCTCATTGTCACTAATTTCATTTTCATCTGATGATGAGATGTCTTCTTTGATGCATAATCTTTTCTTGAAATCTTTCTTTGTAGTTCTTTTGCCTTTACATGTGTGTTTGCCTTTTGAGTAACCATCATCATTTCTATTTTTCTTATGAAGACATTTGTTAGCAAAATGACCAATACCATCATAATTAAAACAAATTATAGGAAGCTTACCTCTATACCTACCATTGGTTCCCTTGTTTAGTCGTTTGACAAAGTTGGACACTTCTTCATCATCTTCTAAGACATCACTGTTGTTGCTATATTCTTCTTGTTCCTTTTTCTTTTGTTTTAATATTTTGGATGCTTTGATGGATTCTTATTTTACATCTGGATTTTCTTGTTCAGTTCTCATTTCATATGGTGTGAATATTCCATGCAGTTCGTCCATGCTTATTGAGTCTAGATCTGATCTTTCTTCTAGTGTTGATATCTTAGGGTTGAATCTCATAGGAAGAGATCTTAGTACCTTTTGAACAATTACAGATTCTTCGATTTCTTCTCCCAATCCTATAATTGTATTCCCTATTTCATCGACTCGTAAGAATTAGGTTGTAATATCTTCATCTTCCTTCATTTTTAGTTGTTTGAACTGACCTCTGTAAGCTTGAAGATTTGCTTCTCGGACTTTTGTATCTCCTTCATAAATATTTCAAAGCTTGTCCCAAATCTCTTTAGCAGATTTACAATGTGCAACTTTGGTGAATATTGTATCATTGAGACCATTCAAAAGTTCATTTGCGGCTTTGGAATTTTACTACTTTTTCATTTGTTGGTGGAACTACTGGTGCTGTGTATCCATCTACAATTGATTGTCAAACTTTAAATCCCTATGCATGTATATATGTATTCATCCTTATGCTCCAAAAATCACACTTCTGTCCATCAAACTGTGGTATTCCATTTTTGTACAAGTTGGTATTCTCCATGATCTACCTTTCATTGGTTAAAATGATTTCTCAAGGAACCTGATCTGATACCAATTGTTGAATTACTGAGAGGGGGGGTTGAATCAGTAATAGCACAATTGTAATCATTTTTATCCAAATAAACCAAGTTTTATATCAATGTAGAATTATTATCCAATAATGTGCAATAAGAAATGAACAATTGCACACATACACAATACACCAGTATTTTACGTGGAAACCCAAATTGGGAGAAAACCACAGAATGATTTTTATTATATGTCTTGAAGAATTACATTCATTGGAAGCACCAAATTCCTTTGTTTTCTAGCCGTAACTTGAAGGAGGCTCCAACCCCCTAGTTTCTCAGTCTACAACCTGAGGGAAGCTCCAACTCCCTATTTTTCTGGCTACAACCCCCTATGTTCTCTAGCTACAACCAGAAGGTGGTTACAACCAGCTGTCCTTGCCCTGATCCAGATTATTTTTGGCACAAAATGCGAGTGGAGATATAATAAAGAAATGTACAGAGATATCAGATATATTCAATAAGATAACATAAATGCATCAGAGATGCAACCATAAACACAGATATACAGTAATACATGATTTCTATTAATGAAAGAAATGTACAGAGACTGTAAAAATATAGAGTGAAAGACTCGCTAGAATGGCGGATTATTTTTGGTACGAAATGCGTGTGGAGATATAATAAAGAAATGCACAGAGATATCACAGATATTCAATAAGATAACATAAATGCATCAGATATGAAACCATAAAAACAGATATACAGTAATACACAATTTCTATTAACGAAATAGATGTACAGAGATTGTAAAAATACAGAGTGAAAGACTCGCTAGAATGGTGGCATCTTATCTCTGAGAAGAGATGTGATGGCTACTCGCATTGCAAGAAGATGGTTACAATGAGGCTCTAAAGGCCTTTTTATAATAAACAGGAATTCCAGAAACCCTAGACATCCAAAAACCTAACCCTAGGAGATGAAGCTCCAAAAGTCAGGTGGGCCCTGTTTGGGTAAGTGAGTACATCAACTTCCCGGGGTCGTAACTTTTTCATACGATCTCCATTTTAGGAGTGTGATAGCTCGTTGGAAAGGTATTTTCGAGGAGATTCATTTTGGGGGCTCAATAAGGCCTTCATATATCATTGAGAACCTATATCTCAAAATACCTTCATTTGGGCTCTGAAAATGGCCCCGGAAGTTAAAAACTGCTAAAAATAGTAAATTGCCAAAATTGTCAGAAAATTGTTTTGAGCCAGTTAGAAAAGGTGGGTGGCCACCGATATCCACCTGGATCATGCCCCCTCATTCCACCCTTAAGTACAATGATGGAACCACTCTCAACCTAGCACTGTGAGATATATTTTTGTACATCTGTATCAACCTGTACCACTGACCTGTATCCAATATGTACAACTACCTTGTAATCAATTTGTACCTGGACTGAACATGTATCTACAAATATTCAACATGTACGTGACCTATAATGATGCAGACAGCATATGTACATGCCCTATCTATTATGCATCCCACGTATGTGCATGCCCTATCTGTTATGAAACTTGTGTATGCCTTCTAAAAACTAGGGTTTCCCTTTTCTTGAAAACTTTTGACCTTTTGTAACTTCTTTCACATAGAGCTATAACCTGTCACTGTATCCAGACTGTAACTATATCATGTGCATGCATCCTCATACATAACCTTTACTCAAGGCAAGTATGTCTCTCTCTAGTCATAGGTATGTGTAATCATGAACAAGTATAATATCCCTCACATGATCTTAGTCATCAAACCCTTTTCTGATATTCAACTTCTCAATACATCAACCACTACACAAATACAATCTCTCAACCATGCACCATAAAGACCCTTAGCCATATGCCAAGAAATACAATATGTGCCTCAACAAGAAGTATAAATGATAAATATATCATTACTGTATATCTGTATATCTGACTTATAGAGAAGATCCCATGTAGTCACTAGTCTCTCTAGGGAGAATTCTCAAATATCCATTGCCATTCCTTATGCATACATCAGAATCCATCTATTCATAGAAATAAGACATACCTTTTGAACCAATAGATGAATCTAATGTATCTAAGCACTTTATACCTTCCTGGGAGCTTGATCTCATAATCTAGAACCTCTGCATATTCATCTCTTCAAGTTTCCATGGATTTACCAACATGTACGCACCCTAATACACTACCAACCCGCGTATCACTCATCATGTACGCACCTTGTACAGAGACAGCCCGCATATAACTCAACATGTATGCACCTTGTACATAGGCAGCCCGCGTATAACTCAACATGTACACACCTTGTACACATACAACCAGTGTACACTTCAAAAAATAGGGTTTTGCTGTAATTATGAGAATTTTGCTGTCAACCCTCCGTGCTAACTCAGACGTTCTCCATTTCATATGTATCCACAAGTATTTACAATAATATTTACATAAGAAAATAGATATACAATATGTACAAGTGTGTTTTTTATGAGTGAGCTTTGTCTCTTATTTATATCTTCATGTAGCCTTACACTTTCCTTATTTTAGGGCTTCTTCATTTTAAAATAATTTATTTTTGCAAAGCACTTTGACTCTTGGGGGCTTCTATAAGACTCATGAGGGTTATCCAACCTCATATGGTCATAACTCTTTAACCTTGAGGAGTTATGTGACGTTCCACATACCACCAGAATGACATGACAAGCACTATCCATATAGGATAGTTTCACTCACAAATTCATTGTCCTTCATCTCATTATTCCTCAAATAAGCATGGGTTATCTCACTTTGCAAAGCTTCTTCCTATGAGGGATTTCACCATAAGGGGACCACTTTGAAGTTCATCCATTTTTACTTCTTATCAACCATGACAAGACAATAATGAGTCATCTTTACATAAAACAATATTGGGTACATTACCCAAAACTTGTGCTACAGGGCTTTCTTCAAGGGTTGACATCAATGAAAACCAACCTTAACCAACAATCTCCCCCTTTGGCATTGATGGAAACACTCTGATGCAATACTGAAATCATATGACTCATGCTCCCTCTGGAACCATGCCTCTATCCTCTGTATCTGATAAATTTGCTCCCCTTGGAACCATGCCTCTGTCCTCTGCATCTGATAAATCTCTCTACCTTTGTCATCAATGGAAAAGGTATCTTTCCATCTGGAGTTTCTCCCCCTCACTAAACTGCCCTCTTATGGTGCTTCCTCATGTAAATCTAAGACATATAAGATAAGAATTAAAAAATAATTCATTTTGCAGTAGAAATAACTCCAAGTCTCTGGCGAAGATATTCAAAGGATTCCCGTGGAAGTGGTTTTGTGAAGATGTCTTCCACTTGTTCTTTTGTGCCTACATACTCAACTCTGATGTTTTTTGCAACTTGCTCCTCTAGAAAGTGATACTTGATTGGAATGTGCTTCGTCTTGGAGTGCATCACCAGGTTCTTCGATATACTAATGGCGCTTGTATTATCACAATATATTGGAATGGGCTCATCATACTCAACCTGTATATCTGTCAAAGTTTGTTTCATCCAAATATCCTATGTACAACATGATGCTACTGCAATATACTCTTCCTTGGTTGTAGATAAAGATATTGATGATTATTTCTTGCTTAGCCATGATACTAAACGCTCACCCAGGTAGAATGTTGCTCCATCGGTGCTTCGTCGGTCATCAATACAACCTTCCCAATCTGCATCTGTGTAGGCAATAACTGATAGATCCTTTCCTTTTGGATACCATAATCCAAGCTCTCATGTTCCTTTGAGATATCTGAAAATCCTCTTTCCTACTAATACATGTGATTCCTTTGGTGCTTCTTGAAATCATGCCACATGTCCAACCTCCTGCATTACATCTGGTCTAGATGTTTTCACATATAGTAGGTTTCCAATAATTGACCTGTATTGCCTCTGATATGTAGACTTCAAATCATCATTTTCGCTTAGCTTGAAACTAGTTTGCATGGGAGTGATAACTTATTTGCAATCTTCCATACCGAACCCTTTTAGCATTTATCTGATATACTTGGTTTGAGAAATAAAAATTCCTTGGTTTCTTTGACGTATCTGAAGTCTCAAAAAGAAGGATAGTTCTCCAAGTAATGACATTTCAAATTCATTATGCATATCTTTTGCAAATTTATGGCTTAACCTGTCATGATCACTACCAAAAATAATATCATCAGCATAAACTTCAATTAATAAAATATTACCTTAACTTACCTTGATGTAGAGGTTGTTGTCTGCACTTCCTTTTTTAAACCCTTCCTACTACAGATACTTGTCCAGTCTAGAGTGCCATGCTCTAGGACCTTGGTTTAGACCATACAAGGCCTTCTTTAATTTACACACATAACCTGTATTCTCTGACAACCAAAATCCTTCTGGTTGTTCAATGTAGACTTCTTCTTTAAGTTCCTCATTCAGAAAAGATGAATTTATGTCCATCTGATATACTTTAACATTTTTAGAGCATGCATAGGCTAAAAGCAAACATATTGCTTCCATTTTGGCAACTGGGGAAAATGTCTCTTCAAATTCGATTCCTTGAATCTGTGCATGTCCTTTACATACCAATCTAGCATTGTTCCTTGTAAATTGTCCATATTCATTTAATTTATTCCTAAAAGCCCATTTTGTGCATATTACATTCTTATTCTTTGGTCTTGGAACCAATTCTCAAGTGTCATTTTTCTCTATTTGATACAATTCTTCATCTATGGCCTTATTCCAAAATTCATCCGTGTTGGCTTCTTCAAAACACTTTGGTTCAATTGTAGATAAGAGTTTTAGTTGTGTTTGTTCTGGTGAATGGATTTTTCTTCTAGTCTCAACTCTTGCATATTTGTTTCCAATAATCTGATCTAAAGGATGATTCTTCTATACTTGTTTTCTACGTGTCTTTGGATATACTTGCTGAAATTGCTCTTTTGTTTCTGTCAGATTCTCTTCATCTTCCTCTTCTACTTCATCTTTTTCTTCTTCTTCAAAAAGTTGTTCCATTGATTTGTTTTCTTCTTCCTTTGATTCTGGTTTGCCTGTTTCATCAATTGTTACATTGATGTTTTCCACAACTTTGTTCAATATTAGATTGTAACACGTGTATGATTTATTTGTACTTGAGTAACCAACAAGTACTCCTTTGTCCACATGAGAGTCAAACTTTCCCATTCTGCCATCTTCTCTTTTGATGTAGCATTTTCTTCCAAAAACTCTGAAGTGCTTCACATTAGACTACTAAATTGTTTCTCCTTGATTCGTTTGCAGATTTGGATTTTATCTTTGAAGTAGTTAAGTTCCATGGCTTACATACTACCGAATACCAAACTCCAGATCATATTGATTTCATATATCCTTTCATATTTTCCCTCCATGATAAATAATTAGTTCCATCAAATAAGGGAGTTTCAATTGTGTAGATAACAATTTGTCCACCCATTTCTTGTGAATCTACCTTCAGTGTTTAAACTGTGATGAAGAAAATCACTCTGATACCAATTGTTGAAATGGGTAATTGACACTGAGAGGGGGGGATGAATCAGTATCACAAAACTTTGGACAATTTTCCACTTTTCACAAATTAACTGAACAACAAATATTTATTTCATTTTCGCAATCAATATATATAAAAGAATAAATATTTTGTTTATTAAATAACTTGAATGAATACATAAGATCAATCTTTGAATATCATCTTCATACAATTATGAGAGACCCAACTCTCTGTTACAAGACTCAACTTGTAGTTCTCAGATCCAACTGAGAAATGAGGAATCCAACCCTCATAACTAGTCCGGGCTTGTTGATCTCATATCCATCTAAGATGTGAGGAATCCAATCCTCATATAAGACCTAGCTTGTAAACAAGCACCAACCTGATAGAATGAACTTTCATTCAATCCATTATAAATAAATATATATACTTCAACAAATTCAACTACACTTTCTTTTCACCATTCCTTTTTTTTATATAGTCTTCCAATTGGTGTGAATTTGAAGCATTGTGTCTTTTGATATTTGAAACATTGCACCGTTTCATCTAAATGATAATCTTAAACTTTAATTAATGTCATTTTTCCTTTTTATTCTTTATTCATGTTTTCATGATTTAATTCTCTTTTAATCATGATTGTGTATCGGTTCATTTGTCCTGATGAGTTGATCATAGACATGGATCAACTCATTATATCTTACTCATGCTTCTATTGCATTCTCGGTTCACCAACATATCATATTCGATTATTTATCGATTCTCTATATTGTTCTGGTGTAACTCTTTGTCGAACTAAATATGTATGAGGCACTTCCTTCAAACCATTTTCATATGATCATAGGTGTAGAACCACGGTCTTATCAATTTAAGAGATGCCTTCATTTTACCCTTTATTTCTCTATTCCATATGACTAACGACGGTGACCAGACGCTCGGGCTAAATAAGTTCTTGATCATTTGTCAAGATCAACGGTCATGTTTTAATCGTATGATGAGATGGACGACTATCGTATTTTGGGACTTCTTCCTTCGTAGCTTTAAGCCTCTGTAATATTTCAAATATCCGAAGAAGATTTATCTGAAAAATGATCGGATGATCATTATTCGTTCTTCCATTAGTCGGATGATCCTAGCTGGTCCAGAGGTTTTGAACAAATCAACTATTACGACTTAATCAAGAGTTGAGATGAACGACTCTCATTTACTTTGTCTCTTCATCTTTCGAGACTTAGGTCATTTGCTGGTGGTGAAATTCCCGAAGTAAAACTCCCAGAGTGATGTAACTTGTTGATGTCACTTATTGACATGGAAGGGGCCAACTGGCCACCACGTCTCACTCAGATTCATGATTTACATGTACCTAAACTGTCAATTTCATATTGACACTTGTCATTATATAATTGTGCCACGTGTCCTTGTTGACATGTTATGCTAACATGGTATATTGAGGTGGTTTTCCATATGTCCTTGCTGACGTGGTCGGCTGACATGGTCTGCCACATGTCCTTACTGACATGGTTTGCTGACGTAGATCTCCCTGATCTAACTATGAGAATAGTATCCAAAAATGTATCTCAGATCGACATCTGAGAGTTACTTTGTATTTTTTACTTTCGGATAATCCGATCTCTTGATTTCACAATACTTCCTAAGTGATATTCCTAGAAGTGTAACTTCCTCACAACTCTTAACCAGAAATGAATGATGTTCGTTGATCATGGTTTTTAGATCGACAGTTTGATCTATCTGTGATAGTTCTTTGCCTTGGATTAAATCCAATGACTCTTCTTCTAGCTTATCATGTCCTTACACTTTATAATAACCCAACAGTTTTTCGGGTATTCGTATATTCAAATTCTCATCCTGTTGCCTCGCTTATCCTATCCTTCCACTTAATGCGATTCGACGATTGATGAAAATTTGGGTAATCAAGATCTCAAATATCAACCCTTGTTTATCTTATATTTTCACTGCTTAATATGATGGTTGGGGCTTAGTCAAGAATTGAGATGGATGGCCACTAATTACTTCATGACTTTGTGCTTCGTGTCTTCGAACTTATCTCCTCGCAATTTCTTCGAATCACGAATTCACAAATTCTAGGCAATGGGCACCAGCTCCTCTTCCTAGGCCTGTATTACATGTGACCTCGGGCTATGACCTAGGGCTCAAATCCTTAGTTCTTCACAACTTTGCACTTCTCAACTTCAAACGTATCTCCTCTCAATTTCTTTGAATCACAAATCTGTGAATTTGTTTAATTCTCCTTTCTCTATCCCCGTCTTTGATCTGGTGCTTGTGCATCCGAAGGTCATGACTTAATATTGCCATTGAGCAATCCTCCAATGATCCTTCTCATGTAAATCCTAGATCTAACGGTCCTGGTTTGTCTTGTAATGATAATGGACAACTTCTGTGCATCATTTCTTCTTAGCCTCCCGTGCGTCATCTCTTCTGAGATTTTTGGGTTTATACTTGGTTTCCAACTGAACCAAGGATATATGCATGCTCTGATCTTATGTGATATAATATGCTTCCTCTCTTGAGATTTTATATTTTTATACTTTCAATGTTCTTTTCCCTCTGAGCTTTTATCTCTGCATACTATTTGACATTCTATGCTAACTGTTATACTGTTGACATCAATGAAAATTTCATCTATGATAAAACAATGAAAATTCATCATAACAACTTATCATCACATAATAATGACATCGACTGTTGACATCAATGACAATATGTACAACACTTGTATCCTTTGCATGCCTAAAAATAGATTCCTCCTAGAATGAATGATGCATGGAAAAGATAAGCGAAAACCGTTTCTTGCATGAGGTCTACTCTTTTCCCAAGGATATCAGAATTGTTCTTAGTACATTCACACAAGCCAAAGATTCATTGGACAACTTTTAAGGAAGCATGGACAAGAAAGTATAGTACTTCCCAGGGAAAACGACAAGGTCAAATTACCCAACAACCTATTTTCATCTTCCTCTCTTATAGTATCATACTCCCGTATTGCTTCCTCAAACAAATTTTTGGTCAATATTATATTATTATGTATTTTCCTTTTTATACATGATTTTACATATACATAAACATATCACTAAAAATATAACAATCACACTCCAATCCAATCACCCACTAGGAATAGTACACATTCACTAATCAGACCTTCACCTTGAGATTTTCATTAGGAATATTTACAATTCAATATAGGGTGATTACAACTCAATGCACATGGATTGGATCCCATGTCATAAACCATAACATACAATTAATACAAGATTTATTACATTATAATTCAAAATTAAATATATGGTATTACAATAATGTCATGGTTTAGACTACATATACATAGAAAGTGCTTCCTTGAATAAATATTTATTTAGGAGACCATCCATTGTGTAGTAATACATGCTTTCTATCTATGTTTCACATGCAAAAGTGATAATAAAATTGAAAAAATTTGAATAGAAATCAACTTCTCTAATAACAAAATTTTTTATGTATCCCTTTTTATACTTTTGGGTATGTAGTAAAAGGCAGGAGGAAAACTTCTCTAAACAACTTATTAGAAACGAGGATTTATAAATTTTCTTCACCCCTAGATATGTCCATGAGATCATGGGCAAGGAGGTCAATTCTTTAAATTATGAGATCTTCTCCGCAAACTAGAAAATAATGAGGAGGCCCATTTTTTAAATTATGAGTTGTGAGTGTGGTAGTACATTATATATATATATATATATATATATATATATATATATATATATATATATATATATATATATATATATATATATATATATAT